>JAJOZX010000797.1:510000-645000 GCA_023014485.1 Bathynomus jamesi
TTGGCCCAGAATCACATTTCCTGCTGGACACACTGAACATTGGATCCGAGTGGCTTCTGGAACCTGTCACATCTTGGCCACAGAATGAGGACTACAGAAAAGCGTTGGACTATGTTAAGAATCTGAAAGCGGTGAATGACATTGCTGAACGTGGTGTCAAGATGATGAGCGACTTTGCAAATGTCATAACAACAGATGCCAAGCAAAGGGACTATCTCCTTCAAGCTGTGGAGTTCAACAGACGCCGCTTTGACAGCTTCAAGAAACAAACTCTCAACAACTGACTGTGTAAATGTCATTATGAAATTAATCATCATGTAATGCTTTCACTTCTTGATCGATTAGACTTGTGACAAAATGTTAATCTCAAATTTGTGTCATGAATAAGGCGCCTTGTCTGCCTTGAGTGTGAGAAAACGAATTTTGTGATATTTCTGAAATCTTTGTATGTACCAATGTGCCATTTCTTGTTCCAAGACTATCATAATTGTATAAGTTAGAAAGAGGATTAAAAACACTTTAATTTGGTGCCTATTTTGTTGCTCTATCTTGTTTAGATAAAAAGTTATAGTGGAAAACATGATTCAAGGGACCCCGGAACTGGTGCTTTTGGCCGATTACAAGGCAGAAAACTTAAAGCTCCATGCGGCAATGCTTCCCAACAACCTAGGTCAAAATGGTTGTGATTTTCGGCCTTTTCAGGTAAAAAAGCATGGGAAAAAGTACAGAAACCTTTGAAAATAAGAAAAAGTTGATTTTTGAACAGGGCTAAGGTGCCATGCATCGAGCTCGCTGGATGTCCAAAGCACTCTATTCTATCAAGATGTGGCTTTTTCGAAACCAGTTCAAGATGACTAAGACTGAAGAACGAGGAATTCGAGATCTTTCCCTTTTTTCTGTTCTCATCTATATGAAGGCTTGGACAACATCCTCACTCCCTATTGAAACCCCATTTAATGACTGGCTCCTTATGAGGTCATTGATTAATTATCCTAACAAAAAGATTTCTGATGCAACTAAAAAAAGCTCTCTAACCACTTATGGTACCTGTCTGAAGAAGCAGTTGGTCTTGCTTTCTTTGATGAGTGAATTACTACAGATGTAAAGAAACGCATCGTAAAGGCATTAGAAGATGAGTCCACTGATAGACCACCCAAGCATCCTCGGATTCCTGAATCGACCTTCTGCTCTGGTGAAGGACTACACCAACTTGTTACAAGAAATACTAGAGAATTCTTTACTAAGCTGAATTTGCCAGAAGGATTTCTGAACAAGGCACCCAGCACTTGGACATCCAACTGTGAATATTTAAGGGCCAGAGCTATTGTTGCAGCTCTATCTGTTGTAAATGACCGGGCAGAACGTGCAGTAGCTTTAGTTCAAGAGCTGAATAAGAAATTGACAGTGGGGGAAGAGCAGCTCCAGTTCCTGCTCCAAATTGTTGCAAAACACCGCCAGTCACCCAGTTCCATCAAAAACTGTTCTTCTCAAAAAATAACCATCAATGAGGTCGCACCTTAAAATACACCATATTGTATAATCATTGTACTGTATATTAAATAAATGTTGTATAAGGAAATAATGCTAATTAAAGTAATTAAAGTATGTAAATAGCACTGGCATTTTGAATTTATCTCTATATAATAAACTAATGGTTTTTTTTGTAGCAATGCTTCATTGCTGATTGTATATAAAAAAAGAGCCAGGAAGGATTTGGATAGAGAGAAAAGGATTGGGATAAAGAAGGATTGAGGACCAAAGGATGGATTATAACAACATCAAGGATAGGTTAGAAAAGGATCAATGATAAATAAGAAGGCCTATACTTATAAAAACGAATCAAAAAAAAGAAGGAAGGAATTATGTGTATAATGAGCATAATCATATGTCAGGAGCTATTATGCCATGGTCACCATTTTTATTAGCCGGGGCGACCCCTAAATATGAGCCAATTTGTGTCAAACTTTCAAGTTTTAGTTTTTATGCTAAATGGAACTATTTTAGGGGGCGCAGATAAAATAATTCAACATTTCAATTTTTGACTACCCAATAAGAGACACCCTAATATATATATATATTAAACACAGACCGTGCATGGAACAAGGAACTCTTCTGGGAAAATTAAATCCACTATAGTCCGAATAAGTAATGGTAAATGACAAATACCATAGTTTTTCTTTTTCGTGATGCTAGCCCGACGTGGGCAACGGGTCTCTCGCAAAGAGGTCCCATAAATATAGCTTCCCTCACCAGCTATCTGCAAAGCAGACAGGATCCAGCTAGCATTATGAAAAAGAAAAAAAACTATGGTATTTGTCATTTACCATTACTTATTCGGACTATAGTGGATTTAATTTTCCAGAAGAGTTCCTTGTTCCATGCACGGTCTGTGTTTAACATATAATGACAAATACCATAGTTTTTCTTTTTCGTGATGCTAGCCCGACGTGGGCAACGGGTCTCTCGCAAAGAGGTCCCATAAATATAGCTTCCCTCACCAGCTATCTGCAAAGCAGACAGGATCCAGCTAGCATCATGAAAAAGAAAAACTATGGTATTTGTCATTTACCATTACTTATTCGGACTATAGTGGATTTAATTTTCCCAGAAGAGTTCCTTGTTCCATGCACGGTCTGTGTTTAACATATAAGTTTCTCAGGGGACCATTCTGAGTTTATATATATATATATATATATATATATATATTATATATATATAATATTATATATATATATATATATATATGATACAAACACACAAGGAAAAAGAAAATGATTCCAAGGCCTTTCGTGTATTCAGAAGTACACCTCGTCATTCCCTGACTGCGTATTAATTAGATTTGATTTTGGTTGAGTTCAAAATTATAATAAAAACTCACGGGGATTTTACAGGTCATGACAAAATTACTAGATTTTTAAAACATCCATAAACACTTTTTGGGGGCAGAATTTACTGAAGCTTTTAGGGGCCCTCTCAGTGACACCTGGCCGGTGGAAATTTTTGAGCCAGTCCGCGCCTGAGAACAGCCATGAAAATCTTATGCTTCACAAATCTTGATATGATGGGTTCAAATGTGAAGCTTAAGATTTTCATTGCTGCCTTCTTTTCTATAGTTTTACTGCTCGAATAATTGAACCCTCAGGACCAGGCGCGGACTGGCTCAAAAATTTCCACCGGCCAGGTGTCACCGAGAGGGCCCCCAAAAAGCTTTAGTAAATTCTGCCCCCAAAAAAGTGTTTATGGATGTTTTAGAAATCTAGTAATTTTGTCATGACCTGTAAATCTCGCGAGTTTTTAATATAATTTTGAATTCAACCAAAATCGAATCTAATTAATACGCAGTCAGGGAATGACGAGGTGTACTTCTGAATACATGAAAGCTCTTGGAATAATTTTTCTTTTTCCTTGTGAGTTTGCATTATATATATCTGTTCATTACCATATGAAAGTTACTCATGAAAATCATAGAAAACGTTGAAGTAGAAAGAGACTTTTTTTCAATCCCAAACTAAACTGTCACTTACTTAAACTATTACAGAGGGGCCCATTATCAACAGTAGGCCACAGGCCTTTCTTCTTTTAGTTACGCCTCTGATATAATAATATATATATTTATATAGCGCACAATATCAATGTATAACGTTTTCAAAGGCGTTTAGAAAAAAGGTATATGAGGAAATTATTGGGGGGTGTGGATTGTAGGTTTGGGTATGCAGGTTCTTCGGATCTAGGCTGAACTGGCTGGGCCCTGCTGGCCTTTATTCAGCTCCTAAGATATTTATGTGTTTAAAGCTTAAAAATATTAAAAAAATAACAATTACTTAAATAAAAATTCAGTAAATTACTCACGTTATAAAGACCAAGAACAAAAAATCGGCGCGACAACACAAATGCAACACCGCTTAAAAAATATTTACTTTATTTACTTAATTTTATTTTTCGCGCCAAAAATAGTGTCCTAGAGTGCTGATTGGTTATACTAGAAATCTCAGAAATGCGTTTGGCAACAGCGATTTTTAACATATTTATTTAATTCTTAACAAATAAAATAAACATATTACAATAAATTTATTTAAATAAAAATTTATTTAAACGGACATAATTTATCAACGAATAAACTAAAGTTAATAATCCTAAACAATTTAAATATCAATTAATTATTTTACTAGTATTAAAAAAAGTGGAAAATTTTTAATGCCGTTTTGTCGCCAACGTACGTTGCCGTGTTGGCACTTTTTTTTACCCCTGTTAACACCCCTGAGGTCTTATATAGTAATACGTCGAACAAATTTAGGGCCCCCAACGGAAAGGGCCAACCGGGCTGCCGGGGCCAGTCCGCGCCTGGCTGTTCTTTTCTATAGTTTTATTGACCGAATAATTGACTACCCAGTAATTGGGGGCCTGCGGCCCGTAGGGCCCACTTTTGCTAGTAATTATGAAACTGAACTAGTTATTTTATTTAATTAGGCCCTTTAGCTTTAGGTTTTACTGGGCTCTTAATTAAAATAAAACAGATAGTTATTATCCACCATATAAAAGCAAGTTGTGTGTTTGTCTGTCTGTGTATGCTTCTGCTTGTTAACTTTTGGGTCTCTAAAAAGAGCTGAATTGATTGATTGATTGATTAACTGATTGATTGCTTGACTGGTTGGTTACTGGGGAGCCAATACTTTTTAGTCAATAAAATCTTAAGCTTCACAAATCTTGATACAATGGGTTCGGATGTGAAGCTTAAGATTTTCATTGCTACGTTCTTTTCTATAGTTTCTATTGACCGAATAATTGAACCCTCAGTAATTGGGGGTCAATTAGTCGGTCAATAAAACTATAGAAAAGAACGCAGCAATGAAAATCTTAAGCTTCACATCCGAACCCATTGTATCAAGCAATGAAAATCTTAACCCGCTCGAGTAAAAACTTTCAACCAATCCAGGATACATGGTGTCTAGAGACAGGACTGCCTTTTCATAGTATAGACAATATTATTATTCTGGGTGAGAGAATACAGTGTGCAAAATTTGGCAAAATAAGGCGTACTATTTTCTCTTTTCCTTTGAAATTTTTTTTTGTCTTCAGCGCATCATTTTGTACTAAGTGCGCTGAAGAAAATAACTAAGTTCATTTCAGTCTGGAAGGAAGTAAGAAACCCTTTATTAAATTATTAATAAAATAAATGTTAAAATTTTAATACAATCAGCCCACCCCAAGCAAGTACTGGGCATAACAGCTAGTTATTAATAATTAATAGGGCCTAATAATAATATATATAAATCATGAATAAGAATTATTACTTAGATTATAGATACTATTCTTAAGTTATTATTATTATTATTGATATAAAACAAATACAAAGTCATTATTGAAGGTATGATACTAATACTATACAAAGAAATCAATATTAGACACGGGAGATGAGCAATAAAAATTGTAATAATATGGTTGTTTAACCTTCTTCGCAACATCTAACGTCATATGACAGAGGGGACCCACAGTTTGATGTGGGATCTGAACAAGGGTTGCTACATAGTCTGGACGCGGCTAACGCCTCCCATCCAACTGAATATGTCGTTTAATTAAATTCGCTGATCCCCCGAGAATCGGTGTTACAACATTGGCTACGATGTAGACCAGAGATGAACACTAACAAGTAAATAGTAATGTACATTTAATCCCGGATTACACACGAAAAATGAATAACTTAATAAGTAATAGAGTAATGTACATTTAATCCTAGATTTTTATTAGTATTCCATTATTATAAGATTATGATAAAACTCCTTAGTAGGCTTTGGTTACAGACGCGGTTACAGAGAGGGTGCGGGGATTTAGGATTTGTCATGGTGTAATGTAAATATTACCAGTCCAATGTTATATAATATCATACAATAATATAAAAAATTAATTATTAAAGCTAGAGGAATTAAGCCCCCCTCCCCCGCCTGTATCCACGCTGGGTTAGATCAAAGATTATAATTATGTATAACAAGATACGAAACTGACTATATTTCCCATTATTTATCACGTTATTCCACGAAATGAGTATTCGTCATTTGACTTGAAATTGACATTTTGCACAATTTTATTAAAAATATAGTTTATGACTTGAATAACCTCGACAGGCGAGAGTGGTTTCATGTTTTTCGAATGAAATGTAATGTAATGAAAAAGCTTTACACACGGACGTACTTGCACAATTTAAAAGTATGTTATCAAGGACTGCATATTATTACATCAACCTTAAAAAAAGACTATATGTTTAATTTATTAAGTGATCCTGTATTTCTTTACCTATTAATATGTATAATATTAACATATTCACCGCCAATGTGTACATTATAAGCTTTATTTTGATATATTTTGTTTAGAGATATCTTTAGTATTAATTTTTGGTGAGACCTTTTAGTTAACGGGTAAACACTTGCAAAAATGATGGCGGTGGCTGGTTACTTTCTTAAAAAGTGCTAGCGGTGAATGTGTTAATACAAACAAACATCTTTATTGCAGATCATTCACAATCCATAGCCACTTACAAGGCCGTAGCAAGAGCTTAAAAACAGACGAGGCGAAAATAACCCTACGTAGGGCGGGTCGTACTCAGGTGACAACATGAATCTGAAGGAAATCCTACCATCAGGGGTGTCTTTTTACATGGGGAATTCAAATATGAGCTTATTTTTTGGATAGGATAACTCTAACCTACATCATTTTGTATTTCTAAATTGCCAATTTTACCCTTTTGAACCCCTTTATAATATATTAAAAGATATAAGGTAAATCATTTATATTGACAAGGCCAAATCAACTTTACATATATTTATTAATAGGTGAACTGCATGTATATCACTGGATATAATTACAAAGATCATTCTCCTGACATCTTGAACTTTGCCAGGTTGCACAAATCCTGTTTTGACTCAAACTTGGACATCAGCTTCCTGCTGGTCTCCTGAGCCCTGATCCCTCTTTTCCTGTGAGAAGTACTTAGCAGAAGCCTCAGTCACCATTTTAACAACCCTCTCAATGCTTTGTGTGTGGCAAGGCCAGTTGCGCACCTCCATGGGGGTGTTGATGAAGTTTTTCACCTCTGAGGTGCTTAGAGAGCAGGTGAGAGGTGGCTCTGACACACCTTCTGACCAGCTGATCAAGTCACCGATGCTGGAAGCATCACAATTGATGTCAGGTGTCCTTCTGCTCCTAACAGAGGAGTCTCCCAGCTGAGTGTCCGGGTCCCCCTCTCCCGTGATGGCCAGGATTCTCTCCACCCCTTCAATCCTCTCCTTCTGATCCTCAGAGCAGAGTAGTGTTTGGAGGATGACTTCACTGTGGGCATACCAAGCAGATCTTCTCACAGTTGGCATCACAATATCCAGCACCTCCTTTCTCTGGGACTTGAGGCAGTCCAGCTGAAAGAGGATGTGCCTAGGCCCTTCGATCCAGGAGTGCTTGACCTTCACGTTGAACCAACATGGGTAATACACTCCAATGATGAATTCCACAATGAATTGCAGAATCTTCAGGTTCTTTCCTTTAAGTCCGTGCTTTGACACCCAGAGCCTGAGAAGTCTGTTCGCTGTGGTGAGCCAGCGGCTGTGGTTTACTGGTCCTATCTCTAACAGAACCAGCCCTGCAGGAAGTACTCCATCCCTGACTGCACAGACAATTTTATAGCCATAGTATTGATCAGTTGAGAGATCTTGAATGACCTTGTCAGGAAGCTTGATCAGTGGAGGGCCAACAGAGATTCGGGTGAAGTTTGGATTGATATCAAAGTCTGTAGCAGAATCAAAGAGCTTTCCTATTGGCCAGGATAATTTTTTGTCTGACAGAGTAGGGCCATCAAGGTCAACAATGAGATGGCGCAGGGGAAGTTTAACAGTGTGCAGGTTGCACACCAACCAGACCAGCTTTCTCCCCAGGTGCAGCTCCAGCTTCCGCATTACTCCAGCTTTCACACCAGTGTTGACATTTGTTGAGTCTCCTCCAATGGCCAACAAGGTCTTATCATAACCCCTCTCTTTCAGCCAGGCAAACAGGACCTTAGCAATCTTCTCCGCATGTGACTCTTCTTTAGTTGCTTTATCTGGGGTAAAGTGGAACAGATAGTAGCTGCCAGGCTCACTAACAACACTATAGTGTTCTTCCTTGATCTTTGCGGGAAAAGATTGGTCACTGCCCTCAGCTTCCATCATCACATTGGTCAGGTCAATCCGCCCATCAAAGAGGATGCAAGAGATCCCCCCCTCCTCCCTGCACTTCTTCTCGAACTGTTCCCCCAGCTCTCCCATCAACTTCTGTGCTCTCTTGACCTTGCTCTTATCAATCACTTTACTTGTATTGTCTTCTGTGATGATTCCTGCGTCAATCAGAGCTGCTGTTGCTATCGCTGCAGTTGGCCTCAGCCCTATGCCATACCTTACACTAGCAAGGGCAATGTTTTGAATCTCATCATAGTTTTTCTGTACCTTTGCCGAAGCTGCTGGCTCAGGGTCAGTTTGATGGAAGAGCTCAATTTCAGGAACAAACTCATCTTCATCACCACTTCTCTCCAATTCCAGGTCCTCATCACCATCTGCCAAAAATCTCTTAACATCCTTCCTGGCTGCCTTCTCTGCTACTGCAGCACTTTCCTCCTTGCTCCTTCTCCTTTTCTCTGCCTTCCTTTCCATCCACTGCCTTTTCAATGTCCTCACCTGTCTCTTGTACTCTGGTAGATCAGGAGCCCCTATTTGGTGGGGTCCCTTACTTCCAACCTTCTCTTTCTGTCCCTTGATGTAGGCAAGATCTTTCACAGGAATCTTTTTCTCTCTGCTGCAGGAACAGTTAATGTGGGCTTGGATAACACAGCCCTCACAGCCTCCCCCCTCACAACTGGTAATCTGACACTTGCAAGTCAAAATATCAAAGAACTTGTCTAACTTGACAATGAACCTCTCTTTGGCATCAAGTTTGCCCTTCCCAAGAGAAAACTTCACTGCCTGATTCCAGACCTCCTTGAGCTTGGGCATGATGGTGGTCACTTTTTCATTGATAACAGGTGGCTTGAAAAGAGCATTAGCTTTGCTCCATTGACAAATCAGACCAGGGTAGATGTCACTCACCAGCTTGTCCACTGGGTAGTTCCTCCTGTCATCTTCACTTTGCTTCCTCAAGTAGATGCCATACCTCAGGATATCCCTCACAGTTGGCAGTTCAGACACCAACAGCTCCCGGCCAGTGCCAACAAGATTACTCAGATGAGAACTTGATTTCGTCCTTGTTCTGACTTGAGCCATTTTCTTAATGAGTTCACACTGAAATAAAAACAATAATACAACAGTTAAGTATCCACTACAGACAGGTATTAACTCTTTTCAGCGCAAAATTCTTGGTTAAAAAAAGAGCTGAAATGGGCAAGAACAAATTTATCTGCAAATGCTAAACACATTATGCTTTTTTGGTTTCAAAATGTTATAAAATGCTAATTTATCTGTTGTCTGTAATGCAAATAATTTGTTCATGTACTCTAAAAAAAACTAAAGAAACACATCCTAAAAATATTCTTTAGAACATTGAAATAGGCCTCATACTGCTCAGTTGTACTAAAAATGAACCACCTAATTTTAGCTCAAATCAAAGTTGTTAATTAAATTTTGCTCAATGTATCACTATAATATGCGTAGAAATAGCTTTTTCTAAAATATAACAGAATAATACTCACATGTGAACAGTAACAAAAAAAATATCAGTAGATAATCACTAAATCTATCCCCTCACTGCAAGCCTAGGTGGTAAAATAGCTTCATAAATCGTGAGTCACTTCAAATATTTCACAAAACGTTTTAGAATGTTCTGAAACGTTACATTCTAGCCTCTGAGAAAGGTGGCTCAGAAAATGGCCTTATGCGCGCCAGAAAACCGTCAAAATATTTCATATACCAAACTGTATGATAATTACAATTAAGTGGAATGGCACACCTTTTTATTTGAGTATTTAAATATTATTATTATTATATGAATTAGTTAGAACAATGCTCTATGAGAGATAACGTGAGCAGCCATGATAGAAAACGTGAGAAGACATATTCTGGGGTAACTACAATAGTAAAATAATCAACAATTTAATAATAATCAACTGCAAAATGATGTAGGTTAGGGTTATCAGAATTAAATACTTTCTTCAGAATTGTGTTCTATACACCAAAATAGGGGCCTATGTCATTTGAACACCCCTCTCCATTGATTTAAAAAAAATGCATAGTATGACCCGCCCTACTACTAGGGGGTCCGGGGTCGTGCTCCTTCAAAAGATTTTTTAATCCTAGCACAAAATCATGCACTTTGAGCGTATGGTAACTGAGAATGAATTGGACAATAATAACTTTTGCCTAAAAAAAGCTAAAGAGCGCTGGATTTGTACGACTCTAGGTAAAATCGAATTTTTGTACTTAATAATTAATAATAATAAATTATTAATTATTTTATATATAATTTTATTAATTATAATTATAATTATTTATTATTAAATTAATAATAATTAATAATATAATTTGTACGAGACAGGTAAAATCCTATTTCTGTCAATTTCCTCAGATTTCCTTTGAAATTCAATTTCCTCATTAATCCAAAATGTCCGTTAATTAAGCCAGACTAGGCGGCCGCCTCGTCTGCCTCAACGTGGCTAAGGGTATGACTTAACCTAACATACAAGTACAATCTTACGTATTATCAGTGATGGGCATCGATACATGAAAATCGCTAAAGCGATACCGATACATGAAGAACGTCTTAGGCAATACCGATACATGCATCGCCGGTACATTTTTATAATTATTCATTTAATATGTAGCTATTAGATATTATTGTTTATACTAGTAATTTGTACGCACTGTAAGTAAAATCAACGACATTTTAATGGGTTTTATGGATGTAAATAAAAACAATTGCTTTATTTAATGAAAGTATGTTTTAATTTTGTAGGATACATGAATGACTGAAAATATTACACTAACAATTTAAGTCGTTCATCACAATTCGCAATCTTAAAATATTTACCGCAAGTTATTAGGACTGATTTTGACCAGTTGGTATCTTTAATTTTATGGAAATGATTTTCTGTCGCGTCATTTTCACCAGGTTGTTCCTTTTGTGGCTCACTCTCTGACGCGTTATTATTACTATTAATACCTTCACTCATTATCGCACAACTACTCAGCGTGACGTCTACTTAATGAGTGACTGATTGATAAGAAATGCCTCGGGGGACCAAGAGGAATCGCTGCGTTACAAGTATGAACCTGTTTAAACTCAACACTGAGTGGGCGTGGCCAATAGTGTTGCAACACCAATGAGCGTTTCTATATTATATGAGCGTTTCTATATTATGAGCGTTTCTATATTATGGTTAATTAATCTCAATAACACAAGTACAAACGTGTTTAAACGTTGCGCCGTACTGTGTGACGTGACCAGTAGAGTAGTACTGTCATTAAATAAATATTTAATAATATTATTATTTATGTATATTCATAAATATAACTCAGTAGTGTCATATTATAACATCTATTTAAATATTTAAAAATTCTTATTAATGTATCGATGTATCAAAGTATCGATTTTTTTCGATACATTTAAGAAAATTGACCTTAGCGATACCGATAAATCGATACTTTTGTCAAGTAGCTAAAGCGATACCGATACCGATACAAAAGTATCGATCGATACGTATCGGCGATACATGTATCTAGATACTGCCCATCACTGCGTATTATATACATTGAAGTTA
The DNA here is from genome assembly GCA_023014485.1 of Bathynomus jamesi. NCBI lineage: Eukaryota > Metazoa > Arthropoda > Malacostraca > Isopoda > Cirolanidae > Bathynomus > Bathynomus jamesi. The sequence continues at coordinate 521,762 of JAJOZX010000797.1, forward strand.
ATACAAAAATAGGGCCAACATACCCACTTAACCTAGCATACTGTTTGATTAATTATCTGGCAATTTTATGTATATTGCTAATTGTTATTACACGAGACATCATTAACCGAAAAAGATCATTTGTACACGTAGGAGAAAATAACTGTAGCTTAATGAAGAAATCAGAGAAATTATGAAAATAAAAGAGTTTAATAAAAATGCTGATGAATTATAGGAAGCCAAGTTCGGATATGATTTTGTGGAAACTATATTTTGAATTATTAATTATAACAAACAAAGGATAATCTCTAGGAGCGCTCCATTTTTCAATATTAAACATATACTCATAAAACATATACCATTTGAAAGCTCACATTTTTCTGAGTCTAAAAATGTAGTAATCCAAAAGTATCAATAGCAAATAAAAAGTAACTAGATTTAATTAATTGTTTGACGCGTGACGTCATTAACTACATTATAAAGGTTGGCTAAGTTATAAATCCTCAGTCTGTGTTGTAAGATGGTATTTTTGGTAATTGTTACGCTAACCTAACCTAACATATATATGTTATTACATTATCATTTGTATAATTTAGGTTTCGGGGGTACGGGGGCGGAGCCCCCGTAAAGATCACGCATCACAAATTGATCGGTATAGGGTTTTATATTTAAACCTAGTTACTTTTTATTTGCTATTGATACTTTTGGATTACTACATTTTTAGACTCAGAAAAATGTGAGTTTTCAAATAGTATATGTTTTAGGAGTGTATGTTTAATATTGAAAAATGGAGCGCTCCTAGAGATTTACCCAAACAAAACATCTTTGTTGCGGATCATTCACAATCCATAGCCATTTAACCTAACATCTAACATTTAACCTAACAATCTTACGTATTATACACTGAACGTAATACAAAAATAAGGCCAGCATAGCCATTTAACCCAACATACAATATGCAAATAATAATATTTTCGTCCAAAACTTGACTTTCTTTCATTGACTTCAAGTCAGATTTATGGATGAAAAGAAGGCAGAAACTTGAATTTGTGACGTCAAACGTAAGCAATCTGAATTTGTAAAAGTAGTTGCAGGTTATAGCATAGTCTAATATGGTAAATTATATTAGACTATAGTTATAGCATTTTCATTTTAGCATGATTTCTCATCAATAACGTGAGGTAACTTGGTAATGACAAAACCTACAGCCTGTAGGCTTTAATAATAATATTAGGATGTTTCAACTTTGCTGATGTGGTTAAATCTAGTCAAAAGTCTGGAAACATAAGAACTATGTTTTTCAATGCAAATATATATGTATATTTGCATTGAAAATCATAGTTCCTCAAATTTTCCTCCTAGATTTAACCACATCAGCAAAGTTAAAACATCCTAATATTATTACCAAAGCCTACAGGCTGTAGGTTTTGTTATTACCAAGTTACCTCACGTTATTGATGAGAAATCATGCTGAAATGAAAATGCTATACTATAGTCTAATATAATTTACCATATTAGACTGGAAACATAGGAACTGTGCTTTTCAGTGCAAATATATATGTATATTTGCATTGAAAAGCATAGTTCCTGTTTCCAGACTTTTGACTCGCCATATACATATATGTGTGCGTGTGCAGAGCTGGGCAATAAATACATTGAATGTATTTAAATACTAAATACATGGGAGAAATGTATTTAAATACTAAATACTAAATACATTTTACGAATGTATTTAGATACTAAATACAAAATACATCAATTGTATTTAAGTACATTTGTAAATACATTTTAAATACATACAAATTTTAACATATGCATATATCACTGTTTGATTCACCGGATTTACTTGTTGAAGCCATGACACGCACACGATAAAGAAATCAACCGCTTTCGACTAAGGGTGGCACACAACTGATTGAACTGACACGTTGAAACATGAACCATGCTGTACTACACTGTCGACGCGTCGTACTGTGCTAGTACAGAACGTGTATTAAACCAGTAAAAGTATTTACATTTTTATATTTTGAGTATTTAAATACATTGTATTTAAATACTCATTAAAGTATTTAAATACTATATTTAAATACATGAAAAACAATGTATTTATAAATAGAGTTCTAAATACACAAATGTATTTAAATACATATTTAAATACTGCCCAGCTCTGTGTGTGTGTGTGTTTACTCGACGCTCAAGTCTCCACTACATTGTCAACGTATTAAGATTGACTAAGATACATACCTACAATTCTGTTTGGCGATAGGCAAAGGGTTTATAGGACTGGCCTACTGAACAGTTGCATCGTATCATCCATTTTGTGTTATGTGGCTGGTAGCCTATTTAAATAGGCTTAGGCTAGATCCAAAGTCAGATAGTGGTAGCTTGGGTAGACGCTGGCTACGTGGTAAATTACAATACATTTCATTTTGAAAACATAAGCCACTGTGGCCTATCGAAGTTATCCAAGTCATGAATTATATTTTATAATAAAATTTAAAAATGTTAGTAAAGTCAGCTAATTAACATACAACTATTTACAAAGCTACCAAAGTAGCCCACGTAACTTAACTAAGAATATACACTGATTACGATCACAAACTGTCTCATTCATGAAAGCTCCAAATTTTTCTTAAAACTAACTAAGGAGCTACTATTTACCACATCATATGGCAAGTCACTCCAAAAATCTTCTACTCCATGACAAAAAGTATTTTTGTAGATCCAGTCTACAAGTCTGTTTTCTAATTTTCGTATTGGTTAAGAATGTAAGAACAATAAATTTTTATAGTGGGCACACTAGGGGCCACTTCGTCCCATCGAGGTGGCTCCACTATGCAAAAAGTGCCTGTACATTGGCAACAACCAATTTTTACAAAACTAATTAATTATCAATTTAAAACTAAAGATAGAATCTCTGGAACCAGAGGATCAAAGTCATAATAGGCTACTATCCACCACAAACATTATTTATAACTGACATGCAAATATATCAGATCCAAAGAATCCAGCCAATTTCATTACAGTATCCATCAATACCAGTACCTTGCCAACCAAAAATAAGTCACGGTCCATATCAATTGCGGACCAAGTCACAATTTACAACCATATACATTACAATATATATACTTAAGAGGAAAAGTGTGGGTGTGGCTGAAAGACTGTACAGTAATGTAGAAATGTGTGTGCACCCATTTTGGGTCTCCCATTTAAAGGTGTATGTAGGGCAAGTGAAGATCATGAGTTTTTCAATACCTCACAGTACTATGTGGGGGCATTGCTTGGCAGAGGAATCTCTCTAAATGGGGTGTGTAAGGACAAAGAGTATCCCCTAACTGAAGATGCTGCCTCCTTATATCCCACAACACTTGTGTTGAGCTGTGGGATCTATCGCCTAAATGCACATAATATATATGAAATAAACTAGGGTAAATATGGATATTACGGCCTCCACCCAATTTTGATGCCAAAATACATTTTCCTAGTAGTGTATGATGTGCTTTGTTCAAATCTGGCCTTCATTTTATGTGGAAATGAACCAATCAAAAGTTATGAGACTTCAAAGTTTTAACATATTTTGGTTCATTTCCCCATAAAATGAAGGCCAGATTTTAACATTGCACATCAAATGCTACTAGAAAAATGCATTCCAGTGTCCAAATTGCTAGAGAACCAACCTAACCTAATATTAGGGTTAGGTAGGTTAGGTTAGGTTAGGTTCTCTAGCAATTTGGACACAAATGCATTTTTCTAGTAATATTTGATGTGCAATGTTAAAATCTGGCCTTCATTTTATGGGGAAATGAACCAAAATATGTTAAAACTTTGAAGTCTCATAACTTTTGATTGGTTCATTTCCACATAAAATGAAGGCCAGATTTGAACAAAGCACATCATACACTACTAGGAAAATGTATTTTGGCATCAACATTGGGTGGAGGCTGTAATATCCATATTTACCTAAACTAGTACCATTCATGCAATAAAAATAGGCTTAAACACTATCACCAGATGTCCCTTGCAGACATCAAACTATCCAACCTTCTTTTGAAAGAATCGAGTGTATCTGAAGTCACCACTTCTTCTGTCAGACTGTTCCAAAACTTAATTACTCTGTTTGTAAAACTTCTCTTAAATTTGTTCTACATCTTGGCTTAAATAATTTCATACTATGACCTCTAGTCTGGTTATTGTGATCCTTAATGAAAAGAGAATCAAAATCTATCTTATCCAAACCTTTTATCATTTTATACACCTCTATTATATCACCCTTTAACCTCCTCCTTTTTAATGAGAACATGTTTAGATACGCTAGTCTTTCCTTATATGCAGGGGTGCAGTGCCAATTTTATAGGTGCCAGAGCTCTGGTGGGCCTGACAAAAGCCTGCCATTTCCTATCCTGTTTCTATATATGCCACACGATGACTAAGTATTTTGTGTTTGCACTCACTCACTAAACTGTTGATAATTAATGGAGACAATTTTTTTGTTGCTTGTTATGGTAATTCCTCCAAACTTCCTCTTGCAGAGGTGCCAGAGTGGCGCTCTGGTGAGCTCCGGCAGCACTGCACCCCTGCTTATATGTCAATTGTCTTAGAGATGGGATCATTCTTGTTGCTCATTTCTGTACTTTTTCCAGTTTATCAATATCGTGTATCAAATAGGGACAATTAAATTGAATACAGTATTCAAGGAGGGGTCTCACATATGAAATGTATAGTTGCTTTATAATATTGGGTGATTTGTATTCAATGTGTCTTTGCATGAGATTAATATGCAGCTACCTTCTCTTGGTTATGCCCTTGAGGTTTTCCATCAGACTCTAATAAGAAAAAGTTACAGGGAAGTGGAAGTGGAAAGACTTTCTTTTTTGTGTTCCAAGTTTTTTACAAATTATTAAAGGATGATAATCTTGTAGTTTAACATCACAAATTAAGTGGGTGCTCATCTGAAAAAATCCCAAAATTATGCTGTACTGGATCCTGGGGGTCACTGTCAAACTTGGTACAAGAGACAAATTGCACCAAGTTATAAAGCCACTTGTGCAGAGACTTTAAAGGGCATATTTAAGACTCTAACAGTATTAACTTTATATATATCCTTATGCTTTATACCCTCTGTTAATCTAAAGTTATCTTTCAAAATCCCAAAGAACTCAGATTGTCCTCTAAAACTCTCCCATATAAAGCAGTTCCCTTTCTACTAAATGTGGCTACTTTATTTTTTCCAAATCTAAAAATTTCAGTTTGAGTATTTACAGTTTGTTTTCTGCTGGACTGCATGATCTGCTAAAATTTTTCAATGTGTTGTACAGTATACAGGGAAACCCCGATTATTGCGGTTAATGCTGCCAGGAAAAAACCGCAATAACCGGGAACCATAACCTATGGGAAATAGGTTATTGGGTATTTGGTATTATTCTACTATTACACCCGTCTAATGTCCAGCAATTATTATATGTTCATTAGGTAGATTTTTTAATTCTAAGACACTTTTCTTCTATAGCGTTTCTGTCACAAATGCTTCATTTTCGAGATATAAACGTTTTTTTGGTGTGTATCTAGTGTGTGTTCGTACGTTCGTTTGTGTTGATGTCACATGTCTGCCCAATCAGAGCACTCCATCCATTTCGAATTTGAATTAGTTTGCTACCGGAATGGCTTTGTGTGAGACGTGCTTGTTCGATTATTACCGCTGTATTGTCGCTTTCTATGAAAATTTAGAAAAAGTGTTGAGTTTCTGCGTGCTCAGTGTTCTACCGACAGTAGTGAAGTGTCCACATTGTAAAACGGAGTGTACATATCGTCAAGACCAGAAACTGTGGCATTGTAGATAGGATAGGTTAGGAAGGTTAGGTCAATTTTGAAGGTGAAATTTATGTTTTTCCTATGGTTTTTGATGTGTTTTGAACGAATCTGACCTTCAGAACCGTCGGAAATGACTCGTTTTCTGTGATTTCCCCCACATTGCCAGCTGGGGGGGGGGGGGGTTATTTCAAAAACGAGTCATTTCCGACGGTTTTGAAGGTCAGATTCATTCAAAACACATCAAAAACCATAGGAAAAACATAAATTTCACCTCGAAAGGGAGACAGGTGTAATACTGGACATTTACCGGTTATTGTTGCTGAAATTCCCAAAATGATAACTAAAACTTTAATTATCGATTTTTTAAAAACATCGGGTATTTATTCATGTACGTATTTAAACAAAGGTAATAAATGAAACGCAGTTTTTAGTTTTAAAAGTTTATTGTAGTGCACCAGCATGTGCACAAAAAATGCATGAAATGTTTTATTTTTTGGCAAAATATTTTAGGAGATTTGTTGGATCAAGTAAAGATAAGCACCCCCAGCCTTCTTTAATTAGCCTTATAAGGCTAACTAACAAAAATATCATGACTTCACCTAACCAATCATTAAGTCAACTGTACGCCCTTGACAATTGGTTGTTAGGTCGTGATATTTTCATTAGTTAGCCTTATAAGGCTAATTAAAGAAGGCTGGGGGTGCTTATCTTTACTTGATCCGATTTGTTTGCTTCAAATTTTTCTTCTTCTCTTGGTACATTACTCTATAACAGCGAATTGAATTTTCTATTTCTCGGCGCACCTTCATTGCACGCTCGACATTAGGATCTCCATCCATTATTTTCTGCTTGAGAGATTCACAATCACGAAACATTTCATCAAGTTCTTTTAGCATGAATTCTTTTGTTGCCGTTTCAATTTCATTTTCTTCAGCATCGCCATCCTGAACATCATACACCTGCTCTTGTTCGAGATTAACAAGGTCTTCATCATTAAGGTCATTATCATGAGACTGGAGCAATTCTTGAACACTTCCATTATCTATTTCTGTTGTAGCTTCACTATTTTTTTAGAACTCATTTTATATCAAAGGGGTTTCTTGTCAATAAAATAACACAGAATAAGCAGCGAAACGATATGCATGCTACGGAGGCAGCAGCAATACTGAAGCTTGCTTTAATTCAGCATGTATATACGTACATACGTATGAACATACATAGTGTTTGTAAATTTTTGGTTGGTGCAAAAATACCGCAATAACTCGAATTATTAGTGCAATAATCGGTTTTTTGGTATCAAATTGTAAACTGCAATAACTCAAAAACCGCAATAATCGGGGTTTCCCTATATAGATTTTTTTTTCTGTAAGTCTTTGCTGTTGATGAGAGTGATGAGGATGAGAGTTTATTTGAAATAACTCTTACCCAATGCTGGACAGAATTTCCACAATCTGCAACAATGCATTGTGGTGAAAGTTTATAAGGAAGTGAAATGGCAAATATTACTGATATTATCTACTAAATAAGAGGTAAAAATGTACAGGAATATGTGATAGCTATAGTTTCAATATTTTAGTTTTATACATCTATAATTATTCATGAAACCTTATTTTCTAATTAAATGATTACAGTATTTGTATAGGTACTAATAGAAAATAAATGGGTAAAACTTGGTGATATTTCAGTATCTACGAATATCTACAAAAAATGGACTCAATGGTGACTGTTCTTCACACTAAAACCAGTGTGCAAGTTAACATGGCAGAGGAAGAAAACGGAAACCCACGTATAAAATGTGCATTGGACTGCAACCTACATGCATTAAGATGTGATGAATGCAGACTATGGATACACTACAGTTGTAGTGAACTACCTACAGGAATACCCAACTTTACGAGTTATTCCGTTCCTTGCGCCCGTTCGTAAAGCAGGTGTTCGTAAAGCAGAGCATTATTTCCCATACTGTACATATAATGTTATATTTTGGGTTACGTTTTTTTCTTAAAAAATCGAAAAAAAAAGGTTATAAAACAGCAAATTTTGCAGAAAAAAATGTTTATTAACATAGAAATGAAAGCAATGAACAAAGAAATAATACAAACGAAAGTAATGAACAAAGAAATACAATAAAAATATAAGTAATGAACAAAGAAATAGTACAAAACATTACATATGCAAATTTAGTTTTCATTAATAGATGCATCAGTAGACATGCTTTTGGATTCGTTTCTTCTGATTAACGTCACAGTCTTTACTATCACTCTTTCGTTTTGGCATAATTGATGATGGGTACTGTAATTGCAATGTACGAAAAGAATATCAGTGAAACACTTAGCGTGCGCGAGAGTGAATAAAGCACAAACTCTCTTGTCAAAGCGCACATATAAACTGACAACAGCTGCGTTGCCACAGTGCAAAGTGAGCTAAAAGCGAGCTAACTTGGCACTGCTGTAATTAGTGATGTAAAAAAACCGTTTTTTTTTTTTTTTTTTTTTTTGTTTTTTTTGTCGTTTTTTTTTTTTTTTTTTTTTTTGTTTTTTTTGTTTTTTTTAATAATTAATATAGATATTGCCAATTTAATTATAAGGTATACTTTTGCAATGATATATATTATAAAAATAAATAAATAAATAATAAAATAGGCCATATGGTACCAGTATAGAATGTCCTTTTCAGCCTATTTACAGAAAAAACTGGCCTCTTTCTTGCACTGAAAGTCTTGTATCTTGAGATCCATTAAACTTGCGAGAACACTGGCTGGGAGCTGACTGCCCATTGTCCAACCTTTCCAGGACTCTCCCATCCATTCCTCGGATTTTGAATCTCCCACTTAACTATCCTTTAGACCCGCGATGACATATTCCCCCCCCCCCCCCCACGAGACCATCCATATATATATATACATACACATACACCCATATACATATATACCAATATATACATAAATACTTATATACACATTTATATCTATTGTATACCCCATACACATGCATACATCCAGAATTCCAGATACATACGCATGCATACTCACATATATACCTACACAAACTCATACACCTCTATTTCGCCCTTTCATTACCTCCGAGATCATTTAGCACATACAGTAATATCCATACAGCCAAAAGAAACCAATTAAGCACAGACAGAGCAGCAAAGCTAGTATTTATATCCCAAAATGCAAAATTCCAAGAAAGTGAAGTAAAACATGGTGCTACATTGGCTTCGTCAACATCCAAATCTGCAATAAATACCAGTACCTGTGATATTGAAACTATTTGCTTTAATCAATCTAGTGATAATGATTCTTCAATGGAAATAGAATCAGATAATGAAAGTTAAACAGCATTAGGTTAACACAAAGGTTAAAGAAAGATGAATATTTATATATTTTTTATTTTTCTATTTGGAATATATATATATATATATATATATATATATATATATATATATATATATATATACATATATATACACACACACTGGTATTCTTGCCAATCACAATTATATCTATTGTTTTATACCAGTATTATGGATATTATACCAGTACCTGTGATATTGAAACTAGCATATATGCTCTACCCAATCTAGTGATGATTCTTCCATGGAAATGAAGGTTAACCAACATTAGGTTAACAAAAAGGTTCAAAAAAAGGTGAATATATTTTTTTTTGATCTGGAATATATATACTGGTACTCTTGCCAATCACAATTATGTATATTGTTTGAAATGAGGAAGAATGTTTTATGTTCTAGTTAAAAAATATAGGTATATACATATAAAAAATGAGGGTTTGTTTTTCCTTTCTATTATATACTTTTTGTGTGATTCAGTTTTTCTAAAAGATGACTATATACATATACTAGGTATAACCGTATAAGCATGGTAGTATAGTAAATTATAGGTAATACTAATATACTTATTAGATTAAAGGAAGAAAAATATGGAATAAGTTTAAAACAAAAAAAACAGACTATCTTCGTTTTAAACAAAAAAAATGACACAATAAAAAACGACTCACATCACTAGCTGTAATGCAGAATACGTAATAGAGTACAGTATGGTATGCGCAACGTAAGCATATTATTTTTGTCTTAAAATCGAGCTAACTAAGCACTGCTGTAATGCAGAATATTAGATTGTGGTATGCGCGATGTACGCATTTTATTTTTGTCTTTTATATTTCTTCATTTAATTTTTTATTTAGCGCAAATACAATTTTGTAAACCTGGGGTTTCGTAAAACAAAGCATCGTAAAGCGGGATATTCCTGTATTTATTTCCTACTCATCCTTCAAAAAGAAAATTCTCATGCTTTAGATATGCTCATCAAATTTGCGATGACTATGATAGGCAATTTGAAGAGCTTAAAGTAGAACTGGCAGGAGAGTTACAGGAGGAGGAAATTATCATTGCCAATGCAGAGCTTGCTAAAAATCAGAAACCCTCAGGATGAGACCCTAGAGAGAGGGAAACTGCAAGCAAAAACAGGGCACCAAAAGAGACAAAACAAGAACAGGAAATAGACATTAAGACCTTCAACAAAGTGAACAACCCCACTGTACACAGTCACCAAAAAGCCAAAAGTGAAAACAAGATGCAAGTATTACAGGAGGGGCTTGTGTATATGGGCTTAAGGGAAGAGAATGCCCATTTGCTTACCCATCACTCTGCAAAAAATTTATACACAATGGGAATGGCATTTCTGGATGTAGATCCAATGCAAAATGCCCCTATCTTCATCCTCAAATTTGCCAGAACTCATGGTGGGAAAGAAGTTGTGTTTTAAAGAGAACTGCAATTTGGCCCACCTGAAGGGAACAATCCAAATGCAACCACATCAAAATCAATGGAGAGAATAACAGGATAGTGAGCCTGCTATCCATCAGCACTATTTGGCCCAAGGGATGCAAGAAAACCCAAGATCAAATACCATTCCTGCACCCAGATCTTATGCTGATGTAGCGGGTCCAGGTAAGCCCACTGGTGACAATAGTACAGCAAGCAACCATGAAACCCCATTGGGATTTTATCACCTCATGAAACAAATACAAGACATTCAAAGCTCACTTGGGCTCCTCATACAAAAGCAAATGAGAACCCCAGCAGGAACCCTACAAATGCCCTACATGTGGGAGATAAAACAAATGGCTCTACAAATGTATCAATAATTTACTTAAACATCCAGGGCCTTTACCCAAACTCAAACCATACCAAAGTACCTTACCTAAAGAGCCTAGTGGAAAACACTACTAGCACAGTTATAGCGCTCACAGAAACACCTGAACCCCATGATCATGAGTAGTGAAATTGCAAAGGGTACACCACCCATAGATGTGACAGAGAAGACTGTCTAAATGGTGGTGTCCTGATGTACATCCCTGAAAACATTCAAAGTGAACTGCTCACAGCATACTCAAATGGAGCCTGTGAACTCCTAATCATCATGCTCAGTATAAATAAAGAAGACATAATACTAGTGAATATCTATAGCCCCCCAGATAGCTCCCATCTAGAGCTCACTGAAGTTCTGGAAAAAATTAGGCAATGCCCAGCTATTGTAGACTCAACAAGAGATTTAATCATTACAGGAGACTTTAATCTCCCAAATTGCACCTGGAACCAATATGGTGGTATGGTGGTATGAAATTAGGGACAAAAAGGTCCAAATCAAAACGCCTGAATGAGTTTATGGAAAAACTACTCCTAGTACATGTTCACTGCCCAACTAGAAAAAATAATATCCTAGATTTAGTGCTGACAAATAATGCAACTACAATCGACCACATTGTTATAACACCAACTATACACTCTGACCACAATGTCATGCACATATTCACAAACTTGTCTCTCTACAAATGTAAGCAAGACCCATGCCAAATGGACTTGCCATACTCTGACCTAAACCTGCACAAATCAGACTGGACATCAATAAATAACTGTCTGGGAGAAATAAACTGGGAAGATGAATTAGAAAACCTAGAACCAGAAGAATGCTGGAGTAGCATACAGTACCTGCTATCATCAGCATTATACAAGCACACACCAAAGAAAAACGATATTGCAAAGAAGCACCAGACAAAAAAACACAGATACAGAAGGACACTTATGAGAAAGAGAAAAAAGCTATCTAAACAACTGACAAAGCAATTAAGCAAAGCTGGGCACTTGCATTTTTTTTTGCGGTACTGCGGTACTACCAAACCGGTACCGCATAACGCAGTACCGCAAAGGATCGCTGAAAGTACAGGCTGTACTTTCAGCGATCCTTTGCGGTACTGCGTTATGTGGTACCGGTTTGGTAGTGCGGTAGTACCGCAGTACCGCAAAAAAAACCGCAAGTGCCCAGCTCTGCAATTAAGTGATACAAGACGTAGTAACATCCGGAATCAGATACTGATGTTAGAACTTAAAATAAAGGAGTCAACCATAAGAGAGAATATTGATAATGAATACAAAGCTATTGGCACTATAAAGGAAAATAGTAAATTCTTCTTTAGCTATGCTAAACGCAAAGCAGTTATCAAAACGAGCATTGGCCCAGTGCTTGCTAAAGATGGACTAACTCACATCTAATCCACAGGAAATGGCAAACATTCTACAATCTCAATATGCTTCAAGCTGGAGTACCCCTGTAGTAGCAAAGAAAACAAAAAACTACAGCATTTTTTGATAGAGAAGAAAATGACCAAGACAGACCATTATTGGAGGATGTACAAATAACCACTAGAGATATACAACAGGCAATAACAGAGCTACTGGGGAGTTCAGCCCCTGGTCCAGATGGAATTGGAGCCAAGATTCTTAAGGAATGCATTATGCAAACATACTTTATCTCTGCCTTTGAAAATCCTGTGGAGATCCTCACTAGACATCAGTAGAATACCACCAATCATGAAACAAGCAAATATTACCCCAATCTACAAAGAAGGCAAAAGAAAGGAAGCCAAGAACTATAGACCCATATCCTTGACTTCCCATATTATCAAAATATTTGAGAAAGTCCTGAAAAGGCACATTGTCAGTTTTATAGAAAATTAACATCTCTTAGAAGACTTTCAACATGGCTTCAGAAGTTCAGACATAAGAGATCCTGCCTTACTGAACTTATAGACCATTGCAATACAATCCTACAATATTTGGGAGAAAACCACAATGTTGATGTCATCTATCTAGACTTTGCAAAAGCTTTTGACAAGGTTGACCATGGTATATTATTCCATAAACTTAAAGAACTTGGTATTTGTCAAAAAATAGGAAAATGGATCCATGCCTTTCTCTCTGACAGAAAACAAATAACAATTGTAAATGGAGCAAGATCTATAGCAGGGGTGGCCAAGTTTCCTGGACCCAAGAACCACATACGATGTTTTTCAGATGTACAAGAGCCGCAAAATATTTTAAAAAGAATTTGATTATTAAAAACGTATACATATAGTTATACTCACATTATTAAATTGTTTAATTACTGCTTGTAGAAGGCTTAGTTTGGGTCTTCAGTTTGGCTGTTAATGCTTTAAAGTCTGGTTGATGTGATGTTAAGGTGGTATGAAGAAGTTCAGTCAGGTGTTTGTTAGTGAGGGCAGCACGATGTTTTGACTTTACAAACTTCATTACTGAGAAGAGCGTTTCACAGCAATAAGTTGTCCCAAAAACTGAGATAAGTCGGAAACTGGTTTTCCTGAGGTGAGGATACTTTGTCTCTAGTACTTGTTTCCAAAACTCAACTGCAGATAAGCTTTTATTTATCAATTTTAAATCCACGTCCTCCTGTAACTCCAAAAGTTCTGTTTGTATTGAAGCAGCTTCTGTAACAAAAGGTGTGGTAACAGGACAGCCATCGTTGATGACATCAATCAGGAAAGGATTTACAAGAAATTTGAAGCATGGTTTTAGCTTCTTTAGTTCATCAAACCTGAACTGAAAATCATCAATTAGTCCTTCTAATTTACCTTTATATTCCTCCAATTTACTATCTTTTATTTCAATATCAGGAAAAGTGTTTGCTCGGTTTTTCAGGTGGGGAAAGTGGTCAAATTTTTTTGTTACTAGATCTTTTTGGAAGAGCTTTTTTTTATTCTGGAAACTGAAAACTGTCTGTGTAAGGTCAGAAATGACCTTATCCTTTCCCTGAAGTGCCAAATTTAGATTTTGAAGCTGGTGTATTACATCAGTAAAAAACATCCAATCCTGCACTCATTCGTGATCTTCTAGTTGTGGGTATGACTCTCCCTTTTCTTTCAAGAAATCAATGATAGGCTCCAACAGTGCAACAAACCTACTCAGGAGATTACTAGTTGATAACCACCTTACAATACAGTAGAATGAAAGGTCATCTGGCTTATCTTGAAGATCCAGCTCCTTGATAAAATTTCTAAATGCTTGGTGCGTTTTTGCATTTGAATGAATGAAATTCACAATTTCTAGAGCACATTTCATAACACTGTCATACCTAAAGTGCTTGCTTACCAAATGACCACAGTGAATGATACAGTGAATAAAGAGACACACAGGATACTTGGGATCGTATGTCAAGAGCCCAACTAGGCCTACATTTTGTCCTACCATAGCTGGTGCTCCATCTGTTGCAACACTGACAAGTTTATTCAATGGTACTTGAGCATTTGATAATGCCTCGTCAAGTGCGTTCTTTATGTCAACACCTCTGGTGGTTTCTCTTAGGGTCATTAAGTACAAGAGTTCTTCTTTCACATTTACATCGCCAGTAACATAATGAACAAATATCGCCAGTTGAGGGTTATCTTTAATATTTGTGGATTCATCGAGGGCCAAACTGAATGCAACAGAATTCTTCAAATCACACTGCAATGAGCATGTAATTTCAGCACTGATTTGGGAAATACGTCTCTCTGTAGTGTGGCAGGAAATAGAAATACTTGCTATTTGTTCTTGAAGCTTTGTGTTATCTCTCCTGTCATTCGCAGATGATACCAGAAAAAGAAGACTGTGTAGAGCTACAAAAAGATCTACAAACTATATATGCATGGGCAGATGCAAACAATATGGCCTTCAATGAAGACAAATTTGAACTAATTAAGTATGGACCAAATAAATACCTGAAAGAACAATTCAACTACATTGGACCCACAGGAAAAGATATTGTACAAACTGATCATGTAAGGGATCTAGGGATTATATTATCTGAAGATGCAACATTCAACAGGCACATTGACAAAGTAACCTCATCATGCAAACAACTAATAGGATATATACTGAGGACATTCAGAACTAGGGACAGTATGACCATGCTTATCCTGTGGAAATCACTTGTTTTGCCATGCATTGACTACTGCTCTCAATTATGGTTTCCCCACAAATAGAATGAATTGCAAAAAATTGAGGGCCTACAAAGAACCTTTACTTCATATATTAAACAACCTGATGGGCAACAGGTGAGTAAAAACAAATTAAACTACTGGGATAGGCTCAGAGACCTTGACCTTTATTCCATAGAGAGGAGGTTTGAGAGATGCATCCTAATCTACACCTGGAAAATTCTAGAAGGGCTTTTAGTTGCCCCCAATACTGAACCAATTGTGCCCACCTTGACAAGAACTGGCAGAATGTGTCAAAAACATCACCTCCCACCAAACAGTCTGAGAAGGATTCAAACCCTTCAATATAATAGTATCTCTAGGCAGGTTTCTCGCCTGTTTAACTCCTTGCCTCAGTACCTTAGAGATATAAGTGCAGTCCCAGTAGATACTTTTAAGAAACACTTAGACATGTTTTTAGCCAACATACCTGACCAATCCACAGTGCCAAGGTATTCCTCTGCCAGACCAGCCCCCACAAATTCAATAGGGGACCAAATCGTATGGCAGGAGCAAGAGAAAAGAAGGGTGGCAACCCCATCATGGCCCTGCCTCAGTAGGTGCTGAGCCGACTTCATGGGAGCAGCGCACCCTTGAGGCAGAAGCGCTTCAAAGTAAATTCAAGGTAAATCCTATTTTGGTGTCCCAAATTATTCAACCAACCAGTTATGTCAACTGTATGCCCTTGATGATTGGCTAGGTTGTCATGATATTTTCATTTAAACTAATGAAAATATCAAGACTTAACCTAACCAATCATCAAGGGCATACAGTTGCCCTAATCAGGCAGTCATTTAATCTAATTAACATAAACAATTAATTTGAAAGTGATGGAGTAACATTTATTTTTGGTTAGTTGAATAATATGGGATGCCAAAATAGGATATTGCCTAAAACTTTACTATTCAGATAGTGTTCAGAGACAGGAGTCCATAGGGCTTAATCTAACCAACCCTAACCAACCTAATTTATTATATTATTACCAAGCTGTTATGGACTCCCTCTCTGAATAATATCTGGATAGTAAAGTTTTGCCAATAAATGGGTTAATGAAAAAAACTAGATATATTATGAAAATAAATGAGCTCAGTAAAAAGTAAATAAATTGTAGGGATTTGATATTGGATATAATATTTGTGGGAGCCAAGTTTTAATTCTAAAATAAGGACAGTAAATATACTACACTTTCATGGGTACTGGGTACCTATTTTGTGTGTACTTTAACCCCCAGGCTGGCCAAAGGTTGGTGATGTGGGATGTGGGAAATAACTAACCAACCTAGAACAATCACCTAATCTTGTGTATCTTAATCCAGGCATAAGTTTCACTCTGATGAACCTCATACAGTATATGTAATAGGCAGATGACTGAAATCTTGTGGCTGTAAAACTACATATTAGTGATAAGGATTTAATTAACTAGTTATAGTAATAATGGTGATAATGAACTTCAACATAATTTCTAGTTGGTAAATATTAAGTTTCAGGGCCACATTTTTTTTTTTTAAACCTCTGATTGGCTGAATGTAATCTAACTTTGATGTAAGATTCATCCTGATTGGTCTGATGGATGGAATGAATGGATCACCAAAATCTAACAAACCTGAAATTTAGTATTAGTCCTAAAAATTTTATGGCTATTAAGTAATCTACACTAGGTTAGAGCTAAGTAATATAAATATTTTTTGTTGATTGTATATTACGGTATATAACAAAGTTACACTAATATTAAATTTCAAGGACGCCAGAGTTTGGTGATCTGCTTATTTTATACTTAGACCAATCATGGTGACTCTTACACTAGGCTGGTTTGTTATTTTCTATATCACCAACTTTCAGCCAATTGGAGGTCCAAAAAACTGTGCCACTGAAACTTATTATTTATTCAAAGTTTAAATACCAATTTTTCTTAAAGATTTAGTTATAAAGTTTATTTCAGTGTAGTAGGGTTCTTAGGACTATGAAGTACTATAGCTATGTGGCCTAACCAGATTATGTTGTAGATAAATATAAAAATCGCTACAAATCAAAGTTGGGCCTTGTTACAAATTTTATCACTTAGGCTTAAGGCCTAGTTTCTCCTGGCTTTTCTTAATCTAATCAGGAGAATTTTTTTCATTGGACCCTCGCCTAATTTATATTTTTTATCTCCACAGTATATTTCATAACCTAGAAAAATTAGAGGACTTTCTAGGTGGGCTCCTTTTACCATATAGGACCCAATCCAGTCATTGCAGTAACAATAGGCCTATCTAGCCAAAACTAGGCCTATTTTTATGTAGCTATCTTAACTATAATAACAATGTCGTGGATAAGTAATCTTGCAGGAAAGGCAGAAGATATTCTCAATAAAATTGATTCAGAGGCCGCAACAGTCCTCACAAAAGAGACCAGAAATTCAGGTCTGAGTCATTCAAAAACTCCAGTCATTTCTGATCATAAGAGATCGAGGTATGTCTTACCTGAAATGTACTTAGAAATAGATTTACAAGTCATGCTCTTCCGAACTCTCTAACTGTATGCCTCTTCTTTTAAGGAGAGCATGCAGTACCAGTCTTTCAACACATTCTCATTCCTTTTCTGTTCAACTCTCCAATGCCAATCAGTACAGCTTTGCCTCATTTAGCACAAAGAATGCATTCTGAAGGGTCTTTGTGCTAACCAAATTTGCGCTAAACAAATGGTTTATAACACGTACTTAATGGGGATTGATTCACAATAGCACATGGTTCACTATATTTTTAAATTAAATAAATAAAGTATGTATAAATACACACGAATATTATTGAAAATAATGTTAGTTAATTAATATTTACTAAATATTAATTATTATTACTAATAAAAATAACAATAGCTACACTATAAAAGTAAAGCATCACTTACCATAAATTGTTTTGGAGTGAGTGGTTTGGTTTGCCGATCTCTGATGTAGCTCCCACTTTAAATTGACAGAGATGGGGCTGAAGTTGGGGTTTACTTATTTACTGTTAAACATTAATTTTGCATTTAAAATTACACTAACCTAACCTGCACTAAATGAGAGACAACCGTTTTTTCAATCTCTTGTCTACTCAACTAGACAACTCTGGAACAATCTTCCTCAATCTATCTTTCTCCCCATCTGTGACCTCCAACTTTTCAAATGCAGAGTGTCCAGAGCTCTTCAAAACCCACCTGGACCTTGATTTTGGTTCTCTTCTCCTGGGGGTGGGGAGAAGGGGTGGGCATTTGCTCTTGGCCCCTCCTTCATAAAAAAAATATACCAGTGTGGTATGAAGTTGAACACATAATTTAGAAGTAAATCAGTAGGTCTCTTTGAGTAAAGTCTAGCCCAGTGGTTCCCAACCTTTTCACCACAAAGGACCCCTTTTATTTTTATTTTTTCCCCATGGACCCCATGTTTTTGAAAGATTCCATCTACCAAACAAACTGTTTTTATTAACTAATAATTAACTCGTTTTCTCATTTTTCACTATCAAATAAAGGACATATAAGTGAATATGCAATTAAAATACAGCCTATTAAAAAAAGTATTAATAATTCCAGCCAAGAGCAAGGAAACTTGAAATTTTAGCCTAAGCGCCCTTATCATGGGTAAATGTATGATTTCCATTGGAGCCTCTCGAAATATTGAAAGCTCACAGACCACCAGTACTACCTTCATGGACCCCTAGGGGTCCAGGGACCCCAGGTTGGGAACCACTGGTCTAGCCTATACCTGTAGTATTTAACATTGTTAACTATTAATGAAGAACATTGAATTAGGTTTTGTTAGTGATGTGAGGCGAGAATATTCTTGTTCTCCAAGAATATTCTGAGAATATTCTCCAAAATATTATTTGCTGAGAATATTCAAGAATTTTATTTTTTCTTAGTTTTAAAACATTTTTAGATTGTTTTGCCGCGTTTTAGCAAATTCTAGAATATTTCAGAACCTTATGGAACTTTCTAGAATGTGTGAGAATATTCTAGATGACTCCAGAACATTCTAGAATACTCTGGAATTGGGAGAAAATAGTATATAAAGGATGGCAAATTGTTTCCTTGATTTTTTTCATAAAAAAGCTATTATACTGAAAAACTGAAATTGAATACTTAATTACAAGGGATATTTTTTATTTGTTTCTAAACTGTTTTGTATGATATATTTTATTAATTTGCATATAATTTTGAAAAAAATCAAATTAATAAAAAATATTTTTTTTTTATTTATTAGCTATTATACTGAAATTGAATACTTCATTACAAGGGATATTTTTTCTTTCTAAACTGTTCTGTGTGATATATTTTATTAATTTCTATATATAGGTAATTTTGAAAAAATCAAATAATTAAAAAAAAATCATGATTTTTTCATAAAAAAAAGCTATGATACTGAAAAACTGAAATTGAACACATAATTGCAAGGGGTATTTTTTTTATTTCCAAAGTGTCTTGTGAGATATATTTTATTAATTTCTATATAATTTTGAAAAAATTCAAATAAAAAAAAATCATGATTTTCTCATAAAAAAGCTATTATACTGAAAAACTGAAATTGAGCACTTAATTATTACAAGGGATATTTTTATTTGTTTCTAAAGTGTTTTGTCTGATATATACCTATTATTAATTTCTATATAAATTTGAAAAAATCAAAAAATTAAAAAAAATCATGATTTTTTCATAAAAAAAATCAATTGATTTAATCAGGTGATTAAATCATTTTGATTTAATCAGGTGATTAAATAATTTTGATTTAATCACTGCCATCCCTGATAAATACTGTACTTTGAATTGAAATACAGTCTTTATACAATGATTCAATAAATGTTTTGCATTAGTTAATTTATTTATTTCGTCACATCCTATCATTCACTTCTGACTTAGAATTTCTCCATTTTGACAGGAACTGAAGTTAAGTTGTATCGGAATAGTTGAAAAACCCCTCAGATGTTCTAAAAAAGAAAATTCTCAAAAATTCTCAGTTCGGAGAATATTCTCAAGAAAATTCTCCTAAAGATTATTCCCAAGAATTTTACAACATTAGGTTTTGTGTTGCTTCTCTGTAGATCTAGAGCCAAAGCTTTTTAAGCTACCAATCTTCCAATTAGAATACTGATAATATACTGTACTTACTTAGATACCGCTTTACCATATAAACCTTCAGTGTTGTAGTTTAATATAAAACATGATAATTGTGGTATGGTATGGTATAACCTTATTCTTTGTGAAGTTGGCTGTACCTTAGTCCAGATAGAACAATTAAGTCATATTATAGCTACAGTACTGTACTTATGATAATTTGTGTTTGCACACTCGTGCATCTAGTTGTAACCTTTAACAGAATTTGTTGATAGTTATGATACTCAGACTACTACTATGATACTTAGAACTATTGATTCATGAAACATTATCATCTAATGTTTCATGAATCAATAGTTCCAAGTATTTTTAGGAAGTAGATGGAAGGTAATGTGCCAATTGATGAGCCTCATACAAGGCCTGAAGTTTATGTAGATCATAATAATTAATATTCAAAATTTATGACAGATGATATCTCTTCTTCAAAAGTAGAAACTTGCATGCATTAACTTTATATTTTAATTAGTTCATACAGTTTACCCAGTTCTTCAAGTGTTCCATCCAACCTAAGTGATGTTGGGAATGCGCCTCCTCATTCAATGTCAAGCAGTTTTCGTGAGAGTGGTTCACTCACATCTTCTCCCAAGAAGAGAACATCTTTGAATAAAGTCAGGAATCAGGAACAGTCACTTATAGATTTCTTAAATGACAGTAAAAAGAAAAGTTCAGATCCTCAAGTTTCACATGGGAATGATAATCATGTAAGTTTCATTACTGGTACCGTACTGTACCAAACTGTTTTCAGTTGTGACTGGTGGCAAAGTGTGTAAAATTTAAGTTTATTTGCAAAAACATTATAGTATAAAAGATTGGGACTACCTTCCTGTATTAATATAATTTTAAGAAAGTATTCCCTTCCAGTATTTGTAATTAGGGAGGGTTTGGCTCCTTTTTCCTCTTTCTAGTAAAGGAAGCAGTAGGAAAGTTGTAGGTGCAAAATTACAGTAATAATCCATGGTTAAAGAGTTCATTTTATAAAGAGTGTTTGTTTAATAAAAATATTGGTGAAATTTCCTTCTTCATTTGCAGGCAAACCCTTCACACACTGATATTGGACACTCTCGCCATTCATCCATCTCATCTGGTTCATCATTCCTTGCTGTAAGTGGAAGAGAAACTCCAGGATTTGCTACTTTAGAAATAGGTAAAACTTAATGTTTCGCATCAGTTCATTCAGTCTTTCCACTGTAAACACAAATATGGTAACTACATTTTAAAATGTTTCCACATTTATGTATCTGAAGTAAAGCTTGGTTGATTTGATTTTGGATTGGTTGTAGAACTGAGTCAGCATTTAGAACCCTAGTGGCTTTCCATATATTTACCACTTGCACTTACAGGAACAGGTTCAGAATGCTATTACAGTATAGCATGCAGATTTTTGGGAAGGATTCTCATTTTAGTTCATGGGAATGACTGTTAGGTATACCTTACCTCGCAACTTTACTACCATTCCATGTGGTGATTCCTCATGGAGGTCAGGCTTATTGCCTCTCCTCTCACTTTTATTTTTTAAAAACTTTTCTGGCCTGATTGTTTAGTACATTTTGGTCTGTACAAATAAACTCTTCTTGACCACTTCATTTTATAATAGTACTGTTTTTACTGTGTCTTTACCAGTTTTCTATTTTTTCCCTTCACTATTATAGGAGAGTGGTCAGGTTATCCATTTTATATGCATGCTTCATTGTATTGTAAATATAGTAGTCCCAATTTTATTCATTTTTGAAAATTAGATAACTGGTAAGTATTAGAATAGGTTGTCACCTTCAACTAAATTATTTCACTTCTTCCAAGGTTTTTTTTCTGCCCCTAGTACAGGGTGTCCCAGAATTAACTATCTATTTCAATGAAATCGGACAAATTTTTTAAAAACACACTTTTATTTATGTTTATCATGTTTAATATGTGTTAAAAATGTATAAATTTCTAAATTTTTTTCATAATTTTATTTTCATAATTTTTTCATTATCTGGTCCAATGAAAGACCGTCTGAAGTCATAGAATGGCAAAGAGACTCTCCAAAAGTTAACGTGTGACTTGGAATGACCAAATCCAAAATTTATGGCCCATTCTTCTTTGCGGAAGCAACTGTAACAGGTACCGTCTATCTTGATATGCTTCAGCAGTTTCTCGAACCACAGCTTCTTGATGATGGCATTCTTGATAATGTTGTGTTTCAACAAGATGGAGCACCATGTCATTATGCTCTAATTGTTCGAGAATACCTCAACAGACGCCTTCCGAATCGGTGGATTGGACGTGGAGGACCTCGACCTTGGCCTCCGCATTCTCCGGATTTGACACCCCTGGATTTCTTTGCATGGGGTTTCATAAAAACAAAGGTTTATCGCCAAAAGATCAATGCTTCTTGTTGAAACACAACATTATCAAGAATGCCATCACCAAGAAGCTGTGGTTCGAGAAACTGCTGAAGCATATCAAGGTAGACGGTACCTGTTACAGTTGCTTCCGCAAAGAAGAATGGGCCATAAATATTTGATTTGGTCATTCCAAGCCACACGTTAATTTTTGGAGAGTCTCTTTGCCATTCTATGACTTCAGACAGTCTTTCATTGGACCAGATAATGAAAAAATTATGAAAATAAAATTATGAAAAAAATTTAGAAATTCATACATTTTTAACACATATTAAACATGATAAACATAAATAAAAGTGTGTTTTTAAAAAATTTGTCCAATTTCATTGAAATAGATAGTTAATTCTGGGACACCCTGTATTTACTTTGTAGAATTTAAACAGTAATTCAAAATGCACCTCATGATGTTTATTTCATTCATGATCTATGTGAAAATTATTTTTCCATTGCAAATAGCAATCCCATTCCAGTCTCAATGTACATTACTTACTTCACTTCAGATTAGGGCTAATGAAGGGGTAGTGGAACAAAGTTGATCTGCACAATGTTGATACTAAAAAGTTAGTTTGAATTAGTTCAGATTAAGTTCAGTTGGGTTAGGTCAGTTATTTTTATTGAAAATCCGAAATTAGTTTGAGATCTGTAACCCATATACAGTATGTACTGTACTGTACTTGCGTAAGGTCAAATGTCGACATTATGAAATTCGATTTTGTTCATGTAACGTCTCTTCTGCTCTATAGTTCATTTTTTAGTGAGGAAACTTGAATATCTTTCATTATGGTTGGAAGTTAGGCAGCAGACACTACAGTTTGAATTGTTTGCGGCTGTATGATTAAACATTATGGAGGGTATTATTATTCTCTGGTGGACACGTTGAACATTTTTCTGCTGGGTAATATTTTTTATGCGAGTATGTCAACATATCCACCATGCCCAAAACCAGGGATGGGGTCAAATACGTATTTGTATTTGTATTTACAAATACACAAAAATGGATATTTGTATTTGAATTTGTATTTGAGCCTTTTATTTGCTGTATTTGCTTCAAATACAGTCAAATACACTAATGTAATATAACTGTGCATATAACTACAAATTGATATGAACAGTAAAAATCAAACATTGAGAAATATGAATTTATTTTCTTTAATTATGCAAAAGTGCAGAAATATCAAGAAGTGTGAAATAATTTTCTCTAATAAAAATAATAAACAAGAGGAATTTGTTACTTTTCTTGCCTTGGTGTGAAAATGAAGTCTACTTTGATAAGAGCCAAAGTATTGCAATGTTAAGTTTTATACAATAAGTACTATACCAGTATTGTCTTACTTGAGGGGTAGCTGAAGTCAAGTAAATATTATCCGTTTATATTTAGGATGAAATTGGTACGAAATTTGCAAATACAGTAAAAATTGTATTTGCATTTTATTTGTATTTGAAGCTTCATATTTGTATTTATATTTGTATTTGGGGATTTATAAATTCGAATATTTGTATCTGTATTTGAATTTGGCCATAAAAAAAATAGTGTATTTGTATCTATATTTGTATTTGGGCAATTGTATTTGACCCCATCCCTGCCCAAAACAATGAAAGTGGTTTTCTTTCTTCATCCCTGTCAGATACAAACAGCGGAGGTTCGCACAGCAGTGACGCCTATGTGAATGTTGACACTCCTTCCAACCCTCCCCTTTCTGCTTCCTCGAGTTACCACTCTAATGATTCTGATGGAAGTGCCAGTGGGAATGCCAAAGAACAATTGCAACGTCAGTCGGATGTGGCACTGTTGAGGAAAGAAGTATCTAGCCTTAATCAGGAAATGACGCAAGTGCTGAGGAGAGCAAAGGAGGCTGAGAAAGGTGTTTTTTTTTTTTTTTTTAATATAGTAATTTTCCAAAATTGAGAAGAGATTTTAGGTTTTAGTTTTAGTAAGTGTGGTTTGTAGTATGTCATGAACACTCCTGCCAGTGCACCATTTTGTTCAATCTTCCCCCCACCCCACCCCCGCCATTGTTCATGTTTTATTTTTTTAAGTATGTAATAAAAGTATAAATTACACCTTTAAAGCACTTCATATGAATATTATATATAAAAGTTTGATTTTTTAATATTCTCTACCCATTTTTATCAAAATGTTACATATGAAGGATTATTAAAAATTGTCATCCACAATGGAGTGTACGTAGACCTAGTTTCATTATTTATTTATTTATTTATTTTCAGGAAATTGGTAAAATTAATGTAATAATAACTACTTTAGAAAAAAAAAGTGAAAGGACTTCAAATTAGTACAGTACTAGTGTAAGTTTAAAGATTCTAAAAGCTTGTATGGTGATATTTGCCACAAACATTTAGATTTAAAAAAAAAATGCTTTCAAGCAATCACTTGGAATTACTTTGCTTCTGGACTGGTCCAAGGATCTCAGGTTGCATCACTAAAGTTCATTATATCTCTTTTGATAAGAGTAAAGTAGAAGTAATTGGGTTAGGAGCTCAGCATTCATTTTATGAGTAAAAAATTAAATGTAATAATAATAATATATATATATATATATATATATATATATATATATATATATATATATATATTGCTCGTATATGTTGCAAAGAAGAGTCAAATCCAGCATTAATTTTAAATTCACATGGAAAAAGTGTCTTTTTTGTCACCACCTTTTTTCCCACCACCTTTTTTCCATGGGTTATAGTTGGCAGCCCTGCTTGAAGATAAACCACTTGTTATACCAAGAACATATGAATACCCCTTTTTTTAAAAAAGCAATACATTTTTTAAGTATTTAATTTGTTATTTGAAAGTATAGATAATACATTGATTTTTCCAGTTAGCTTTCCAGGATGCCGTCAGTATTGGATATTGACTAGTTAAAAAATCCGTGTCGTTATGGCACAGTTAATTAATAAGGGTAGTGCGCAAATACCCCTAAAATTGCAGGTACAAAGTTTATTCCTTCAACAGAATCACAAAGGTGTAAAGACCAACTTTCCACTCTTACCCTTCAACAGAGGCAGAGCGAGGCTCTTTTGAGAAATATGCAAGAGAGAGAGACAGAAATGCAGGTAAATCTCAGCAGTAGTAGTAAAAATGAAAGTGTAATTTTACATTAAATACTCAAAAATTTTAATTGAGAAAAAAAAATCAGAAGTTTGAGTCTTCTTTTTTTATCCAGGAACACTTAAAAACAAAGGAAAAATTCGTAGAGTCTCTTGAACGCAAGTTTGAAGACGCCAACCAGAAACTTCTAGAGAGAGAGAAAACCAACAAGGAATTGCAGGACCAGAACCAGAGGTGAGTCACTCTCTAAGTAATAAGTTTATAGGGAACAGTAAGAGACAGACGATCATATTCACTTTTTTTTTCTACTTTTTAACTTAACCTCTGGTCATGTCAGTCAGTTTTTTCTTTCAAATGGTCATTTGTTACCCTTCTCTCTAATTCTCTTTATTAGTGCGACTAAACTCTCTCTACCATCAGATTACTCCAAGGTGCTGACGTGAACAACAGTCTCCATTCAGAGATGGTTCGGTCCCTTCAGGAGAAATTGAAAGAGGCCGAAGACGCCTTACTGAAAGAAAGAGAAAGACACTTCACAACAGACAAACAGCTTTCCGAGAGGTTAGAAGAAAAGAGAGGAGGATCATGGAATGGCGTTGAAAATAAATTTATTATTTAGGAAAAATCGTCTTTATTTTCTTATATTTTTATTTGTTAGGATTTGCCAACTTCAAGAAGACCAAAAAACCTTGTCGAAAGATCTTTCAGAAGCCCAAAGACGATCTCAGGAGGAAAGAAATAAGATAACTTCACTCAACAATCAAGTGAGAGGTTTTTCGTATACTGCTATTTAAATTAAATGTTGACGTACTTTTGTACGATTTTTCCTCTTGTATCTTATTTAATACTGAAAAGAAAATACGGATTCGCTTATCACGTTAACATAAATAGTTTGAAGAGAAAGTATGGCACTAAACTGAGTTTTATTCGAGGCTTAAGTTAGCGATTTTAATTTAAAAACTGTTTATGGTAATCTTAAGTTTTTATATCATTAAATACCTGGTATTGGCGAGAGGGTACAGTTCATCTTAACTTGAAAAAAAAAAGAGAGGTGATTAATTCAAAATCGTATACGCAAATAGATATCGAGTCTAAAGACTGAGTTGGGAGGGGCGCGCGAGGAACTTTCCGATTACAAGTCGAAGGCGGGACGCATCCTACAGTCGAAGGATCTCCTGATTACCTCGCTTAAAGAAGGTAAAGGTGGTGGCGACGACGAAAGAGTCCACGCGGAAGAAACGGAGCAGTTGAGGTAAGCAAAATTAAATTTTTGTTCTCGGACCTCGATAAAGAGTACTGAAAAAAGTGCCTCAAAATGAAGTTGTTTAGATTTTAATTTAAAAGGATTTTATTTTCAAAGAATTTAGAATTCAAGATTGGGATTAGTTTCTCTTTCAGCTTAAATGCTATAATTTACTCGGGTAAAATTTATGTAAAAGTATTTTACTGAACTCTGTTGAGATTCTAGCTTATACGTACTAGTTAAATGTTTTTGACGATCGTGTAATATTATTATTGTTAATTGAAGAGAAGAATTACCTTGTTAAATCATAGTCATATTAAAAATTAAGACTTAAATGGCATTGAACGTAACGCGTACCGACCTTTTTTTGGGGGGCAGAGGAGAGCGAGACTTGTTGAGAGAGGAATTGGAGAGATGCGGAGAGAGAATAAAACAGCTGTCAGGCGAAGTCGCGCAGACTGAAGCCCTGGCGCAGCATGAGGCCAGAGACGCCCTTCAGAAGCTGACGCAGCTGCAGGAAGACTTCGCCAAGGAACAGTCGGAGGTGTCGCTCGTGCAAGAGGAATTAAGGCAGAACAAACAGGTACGACTGAAGAAACTTTAGATTTTCTTTACTTCAACACACCATAACCAATATCGAAACCAATATATGTTTCTAGATAACTAAGGTTCGATAAGTCCAAATATCGTGTTCATTTTTGTCGCAAACGAGATTAGGTTAGGTAAGTGCAGGCAAAGTGTTCTTTTGCGACAAAAATGAACATGATATTTGGATGTTATGGCACCTTAATTAACTAGAAACATGTATTGTTTTCTTTGGGTGTTATGGTGTGTTGAAATAAAGAATTACCGGAACTTTGTACGAATTGGCAATAAAACCGTTTTTAACAGATACAAATTGTAATTGAATTTATGCTTTGGACAGGAAATGCGCTGCCTTCAGGAAGAACTGACGAGGCAAAAAGTCAGTTTATCTTCCAGAATTCAAGAGAGAGACGGCGAGATTCAAAGGCTCCAGAAACAGGTGAGATTTATTAATTTGAAGTGAAGGTTAACTTTTAATGGAAATTAAATAAATTTTGAATGGAATTGGTGTTAAAAAAAAATCTTTTCGGTAGTTAATTTTTGATCGTTTGGTTTTTCTTGTTGATTTCAGATAGCTCATAAGCAGAGTTCCTCGAGTAGTGCATCCGAGTTGGAGAATCGGATTCACGGTTTGACGGAGTCCTTAATTCACAAGCAGACTACGATCGAATCCCTTTCCACCGATAAACACACCTTGCAAATTCAGTTAGAAAAGTTGCAGGTAAGTTTCCGGTATTCAGAGTTGCAACCACAGTTCGAATTTTAACACAGCTTAAATTTAAGTTTATACGTTTAAGTAATAAATAATATCCTAATTCCTACAATGGAACTGTAGGGGAATCTTCACAAATTACGAAGGCCTAAATTCCCTGATTGCCTCTACTCGCCCGGTATGTGTCTGTCTCCAGGAGCTAATCCTGGGGACCAGACCAATGCCCTACCCCACCGGATATTCTAGCATTACCTCTCCGTCTCCTACCTGCACACAAAGAGGGGCTGCCATCCTCGCCCATCGTACAGTCCCCTTTCACAACCTCCCTATCACACCCCCGTTACAGGTGGTTGTTGCCAGGATTTTCCTGGACAAACGATACACAGTCTGCTCGATCTACCTCCCTCGCTCACTTCCAAGTCTCTCGCGATGACCTGGTTGAGGTCGTTCAACAACTCCCCCAGGTCCTTCCTACTCTTGGGCGATTTCAATAGTCGCCACCCCCTGTGGGGAGACACGACCTCCACATTTGTGGCTCCAACCCTGATTACCCTCATGGCTAAACTTACTTTCGAGTGCCTCAAAGACGGCTCTCCCACACACTACCACGCCACCAGATGCACCACGTCCTGTATAGATTTGTCATTCATCTCGACGGATGGCCTCCTGGACTTCACCTGGCCCACTTTCCATTCTCCGATGAATGTATTGCGTACTTTGAGGCGACTGTTGTCGCAGCAGCAAGCGCCAGCATTCCACGGTCTTCTGCTTATCCCCGAGCCCGACGAGTACCCTGGTGGAACCCAGAGTGCGCGGAGGCCACTCGAGCCAAGAAGAGGGCTACCCGACGATTTTATCGCACGCGAACCCCTACCCATCGCATGAAGATGCAGCGGGCCAGAGCTGTTGCTCGCCGTGCGATGAAGAAAGCGCGCCGGGCTTCCTGGTGTACCTTTGTATCAGGTATTACCTCCTCCACACCATCGGCTACCATCTGGAAGAAGGTACGGAGCGTCGAGAAATGACATGCCCCCTCCCGACCCCCGGTCCTCCGATCTAAGGACGGACTTCTCTATGAATCTAGGTCGGTGGCGAATCTTTTAGCATCTACCTTCGCTGCCATCTCCTCCACAGACAGCCCCCACGCGCCGGCCCCTAACAAGAGCAGCTCACTATCCCTCGACAACCCCTACAATCGGCTGTTCACCATGCGAGTCTCCTTTCCCTGGCCTGGACGGCATCCCCTACTGTGTGATACAACACATCCACCCTACTATGCAACTGTTCCTACTAGATCTCTACAACCGTATATGGATCGAGGGCACTTTCCCCTCTCGCTGGAAAGAGGCCCATGTAATATCAGGGTCATTCTCTGTCAGATCAACCAGTGCCTAAGACCCTCATTTCTCAGATTTTGCTGAAATTTGGTTTATAGGGAGTTTGTGGGCCCTGAATCCATTTCTGAAATTATAAGGTCAATCCGACCAACGGTTCAAGAGATATGACCTCGGGAAATTTGAGGTCACTTGCGAGGTCACTAACATTTGGCGACCCATAACTTGGGTAATAATGGTCACAATTATATAAAAGTATATATATTTAGAATCAGAAAACGACAAGGAATCCAAATATGCAAGTTTTAGAACTCTAGGTTGAAAAATAAAAAAGTTACACTGTAACCAAAATTTGAGGTCACGATTTGACCTCTCTGGTATCAAATGAAAATTTTTTTTTTAAATGTAAAAAATGAAGGAATAGGCATTGGCTATTAGAATCAGCAAAACAAAGTTTGTTTATGTTAGTATTTTTCATGTAACTAACATATAAGTGAACACCATATTCATAAGTTGTGCGTCAATTCTCCTATTTTTTCACACTTAAGCTCATAATTTGACCTATAGAAATTAAAATTACATTTTTTTATAGATATAAAAACAAAGGCAAAAAATGTAAAATTGTATTTCACTGCTAATCTACACTGTCAATAATAGTTATAATAGTGAAAGGGGAAGACCTACTTCGAGGATTCATGTGCTAGCCTAATACAATTTTTGCATGCTCGATGCTCTCATCAATTTCTTTTTGTGGAAAAATGTATTGAATTCTGCTGCCTCCTCTTAGGGTAGGACAACTCATTACAGTTAATATATGATGTCCTGGCACTGCACATGAATCCTTGTTTGATGGATAATAATATGCACTTGATCCTGATGACCCAGAGGGATGTAGAAAGTTCACAGTGAAATCATCAAACTCTTCACAATATTCCTCCACAATTCCATACCAAACTTGCATGTCATAAATGCAGCCAACATACTCTCCTGGTTTGACACATTTTAGGTTACCAAGCATTGCAGGTTCATTAGTAAAATGACTTTTCCTTATTCTTTTCTTTTCTCCAATGCCACTTGAAATGGGATACACCATCAGTTCTTCCTTGTTTAGGGGAACAAATCTATGATATTTCTGAGTTCCAGGAATAGCCCTACTATCCTTGAATCGATGTTCCAACCGTTCTTCTGCATCTTTCAAATCAGCTGTAGTTACAAAGAAAAAATTTATCTTCTTGCTCAAGTTTTCTTCACAAAACTGAAACATGTGTTCTGGTGTAAGAATTTGCCTCTCTGTAGTTCTCTGCAAACTGGCATGAGCAGTAGCTCTTTTCACTGTTCCTCCAATCCCATCACATGCATTTTTGCCATGGGATGTAGCAAAGAAGTGCCATTCACAAGACAGACCAAAATCCTCTTCATGGTAACAGAGATTTGTGAAGTTGTATCTGTTCTTATATTGGCCAGCACATCCATCTGAGAAATAGTGCACCTTCTTCAATTGTGGGCATCTGAATTTAACATATGTCATAAGCTTCAATATGAATGAGTAAACCATTATAGTGTTGTGTTTTAGTGATGCAGATAAGAAACAGACACTAAAATGGCTAAGTTCCTGGTCTGCAGATGATCTATAATAGATGACAAAAGGGTGAACTGTACACTGTGAATTGTCCCAGTGAAACCCTTGGGCAGCATCCTGGACAATGAAAGAATAATTCTCAGAGAAATCACCTACTATAACTACCTCGCTCTGAGGTGGTAGTGTTTCTTTCAACTGCTTGAAGTACTGTGATTGTTGCTGAGCAACAAAGTGATGATGAACCATGCGGGATATTTTCATGCTTAGGGATGATAAGTATTCATGAAGTGGCTCCACCTTATCAACCATTGTACAACGGTCAACAGTCACCCATTGCTTGTAAGATATTTCATTTGGAGCTGATTTCACACTGTCAAGTAACTCAAGAAAATCCAGGACACCCTCTTCTCTTGGGCAATCATTGCAAAGTTGCATCATGCAAGTCTCTCTTTCTGTACTGCAGACACTGTAATCCATAAGATCCTTGTATGAAAGACCTCTTTCTCCCAATGCAGCCAGCTGCAATTTTGGATTTTGATGGTATGTGCAGACACAGACAGAATGAGTCCCACCACTACCGGCAAGCACACAATATGATGGCCGTAATTTTGCAAATGTGGAAAATCCTATTTTGGGATTCTTTTCATCATTTTTATATAGTTCAAACATCTCTCTTAAATTCCCGAGGACCAATCGTTTTTGCACCTTCATTGCACCTTCAGCACTGATAATCAGGGTTGTGGAGTCGGAGTCGTGGAGTCGCACGTTTCAGGGCGGAGTCGGAGTCGAATTTTTACAATGTGTGGAGTCGGAGTTGGAAAATTTTGGACCGACTCCACAACCCTGGTTATAGCCACTAGGTTAAGAAGGGTTATTCAATTTTAAGTAGGACTACTACTGGTTAGACCTTAATTATGTTTAAGAGAATCTTTTTCATTTATATATATATATATATATATATATATATATATATATATATTATATATATATATATTATTGGAAAAAATAAAAATCCCTTAATATGATAATATCTACAAGTCAATATCCTTCTTAATATTTGAATGTTCCCTTATCCTAGAAAGTAACCTGACGATTCATGTGGTGGTGATGAAATGTCTTATTATTATGATAATTATAGAGTGAAACACTAGAGGAGTCGGAGTCGTATATTTAAAATGTGAGGAGTCGGAGTCGGATTTTTAGATTTTTTACAATGTGTGGAGTCGGAGTCGGAGTCAAATTTTTACAATGTGTGGAGTCGGAGTCGGAAAATTTTGGACCGACTCCACAACCCTGCTGATAACTTTCACGCAATCCTTTTGGCCAGGACACATACGACTAACCTCTTCTGACTCATAGAATCTTCTAACTATATCTTTGTGTTCTTCAGATATCACTTTTCCTTTGCTCATTAGTGGAATCTTCGGAAGGATTCCATGTTCTGATTTAAGTGAACGGCTTCTTTTCACCATGTATGTTGTAGTTTGAAAGAAACTAGCTGTTTTTTCAATTGTGTATGGTGAGAGTGTCAATATTTGTAGTTTGTGATGGTGACATTTGCTCGCCAGGAATGACTGTTTCAATTCATTCATTAATTTGTCTAGATGTTTTTCAGATTTAGTTTCAGGTTTTGAAGTATCACTTACCTCCTCGGTAATTTGAACACCATAACTGAGTTCTAGCCTCTCCTTCAGGTGTTTCTGAGCAGATGATAGCTTACCACGAGCCTTGCGCTTTTTCTGGCTTAATGACAGCCCTTCTGAAAAGAACAGAAAAAAAGGTTTCACACACCTGAATATTAGTAATTAAATATTAATTATAGTACCTTAAATGCTATATAATTGGCTATATAGTAGATCAAACAGACCTTGTAGTAAAGTATAAGTTATTATATTAATTTATTACTTACTTTTTTTAACTGGTGTTTGGTCCAGAAATGCTAGAACTGGTTCAACTGAAGTTGAAGGATTTTCCTTTATCAAGCAATCACTGTCATTGTCCAGATCTTGAATTGAAGAGATGTTACTCAAGCCACTGATAGTAGATGATTCATTTGAATCCTGCTCAGACTCGTTGTTTTCAGTGGTACTAAGTATAGTGGGGTTTTTCATTATCAGTGTCCAGCAGTTCACACACAACAATGAGTCTTTTTTCACTCTTCCAGCACATTTTTCAACAAGTACATCAGTCACTTTTCTAAGATTGATTGTTATGCGTTTCTTGTGTTTTTGAATAGGGTCCTGGCAGTATTTCAAGTGCCGAACCCATTGTATTTTGATCTGTAAAGATATAGGATTTACAATTAGGTAATATATATTTTTTAGAAAATATATAGCTATACACACTTAATATTTTAGGCCTTGATAGTCTCTGAGGCTCATTAAAACACCATACCCACCAGCCACCCACAGTGCTGGCTGGAACTGTACTAACCTGTAGACAAGGAATTTTGCAACTATCTGTGTTGATTCTGCACTTAGACAAGTAGCAACATATTTCAACAGTTTTGTTTAGGCTACATGTGAGCTTAGTCTTCCCCTTTCACTATTATAACTATTATTGCCAGTGTAGATTAGCAGTGAAATACAATTTTTATTAAATTCTTGGAGCTTGAGGTCAAATTGATAGCTAAGATATAAAAATTCCTTGAAATGACAAGCAATTTATAAATATGGTGTTCACTTATAAGTTAGTTACATGAAAAGTACCAACATAAACAAACTTTTTATGATTGTTTCTATTAGTCAAGAACTCTGACTTTGTTTTTTATATCTATAAAAAATGTAATTTTAATTTCTATAGGTCAAATTATGAGCTTAAGTGTGAAAAAATAGGTAGAATTGATGCACAACTTATGAATATGGTGTTCACTTAGATGTTAGTTACATGAAAAATACTAACATAAACAAACTTTTTTTGCTGATTCTAATAGCCAATGCCTATGCCTTCATTTTTTACATTTTAAAAAAAAATTCTCATTTGATACCCCAGAGGTCAAATCGTGACCTCAAATTTTGGTTACAGTGTAACTTTTTTATTTTTTAACCTAGAGTTCTAAAACTTGCATATTTGGATTCCTTGTCGTTTTCTGATTCTAAATATATATACTTTTATATAATTATGACAATTATTACCCAAGTTATGGCTCGCCAAATGTTAGTAACCTCGCGAGTGACCTCAAATTGCCCGAGGTCATATCTCTTGAACCGTTGGTCGGATTGACCTTATAATTTCAGAAATGGATTCAGGGCTCACAAACTCCCTATAAACCAAATTTCAGCAAAATATGAGAGATGAGGGTGTTAATTTCAATTTTTTTTGGTTGATCTGACAGAGAATGACCCATCAATCCCCAAGCCCGGCAGAGACCCCCTCAACCCCATTAATTTATAGACCAATCGCATTAACATGCTGTGCTGGCAAAATCTTTGAGAAAATGATCGCCGCGCAACTCTCTTTTCTCCTTGAAAACAATGACTCCCTCCCGGCTACCCAGTCTGGCTTTGGACAGTTTCGCTCCATTACAGACCCCCTCCTGCTCCTCAGCCGAGATATACAGAACGCCTTCAATAGGGGACAGCTTGTCCTGTCTACTTCTTCGATTTCCAGAAGGCCTACGACACCACCCATCGACGTTTTAATCCTCAGTGAGCGCCAGAATTTGGGTTTCGTTGGAGCCCTGCTGACCTTCATCAAGGGTTTCCTCTCCTCCCGGACTTTTCAAGTACGGGTGGCTCAGTCCTCTAGAGCTGACACCTTTGAGCAAGAGGACGGGGTCCCACAAAGAAGCATCGTCAGTGTCATATGCTTCTCATTAGTAATGAACACGGTAGCAAAATCCCTTCCACCCACCTTCCGTTATTCCATCTACGCAGACGACCTTGCGATATGGTTCGCGGGGCGGGAACTGCCCGTCGTCCAACGACAAATTCAGCTCGCCATCCATCGGGTGGAGAGGTGGGCGACATCAGTTGGTTTCCGCTATCTACCTCTAAAACCAAAAGCAGGGTCTTCAGCAGAACAAGATCCACAGCCATACTTGCCCCCCTCGGTCACGCTATACGGCGAGCCCCTCGAAGTGGTGCCTCGCGGTTTCTGGGCATGACTTTTGACCGACGGCTCAACTGGGTTCCCCACCTCAAGCACCTGAAACACACACTCCAGCGTCCCCTCGCTCTCCTAGGCCACCTTTCCCACACCACGTCGGGCGCTAACCGACGCTCGCTCCTCCGTCTTTACACTTCCGTGGTCCAGTCAAAGCTGGACTATGGGAGTGTTGTATACGGATCTGCCTCCAGCACTTCCCTCCAAATCTTGGACCCGGTGCTTAACAGGGGCCTCCGCCTCTCCACCGGTGCCTTCCGATCCTCCCCAGCTTCCAGCTTCCAAGCAGAATGTAACTACCTCCCTCTCACCCACCGACGGGGTCTGCTCCTCATGAGGACCTACCTTCGCGCGCAGAGGCTGCCCTCGTCACTTCTGTGCGCGGCAATTTCAGAACCTCAACCCCAGGGTCAGAGCTGGCACTTCACGGAAGCAGTTCGCTTTTTCCTGGATCTTTCCAACATGCCCCCTCCCTCAGTCACCCCCATCTTGTATCATATCCATCCTCCCTGGCTCCTCACCCCTATCAAGTTTTGCAGGGACTTATATGCCCTGCCGAAAGCTACCACGACCGCTACAGTATGCAAGTCGCTCTTTCAGTAACACGTAACCCGACTCCTGAACACTGTCCCGATCAGAGGTTGGTGCGGCTGCCTCAGCGGTGATAGTGACCCACCCGCTCTCTAGAGCCGTTCCCCTTTCCCGTGAGGCCTCTGTCTTTTCAGCAGAACTCTTCGTTATTCTAGAAGACCTCGACATCATAAGCACCCACTCCGCCAACGCCTATGTCATCTACTCAGATTCCCAAAGCACACTGCTCTCCCTTGAAAAATTTAACCCCCCTCACCCACTCGTCCGCACCATCCAACAAACCTTCCAGTCCTTAACGGCATCACAACACAAGACGGTCACCTTCTGCTGGGTCCCGGCATATGTCGGTATCCGGGGTAATGAGGAGGCGGATCGTAATGCAAAATCCGCTTGCTCATTGCCAGTCTCCACCCGGCCCCTCCCTTTCACGGATTTTTTCTCAACTCTCCGCTCCCACTTCCATTCCATCTGGTAACGGGAATGGGACCAGGCTATAAACAACAAACTCCAGCGGTTAAAACTACAACTTGGATATTGGGCTTCCTCGTTCCATAGGTCCCGTCATAAAGAAGTGATTCTAGCCCGTCTCCGCCTAGGGCACACACGAACCCCACACGGTTACCTTATGGCTAAATTGCCAGACCCGCTCTGTCCCACCTGCCATACTCCTATCACCGTCGTCCACCTCCTGGTTGAATGCCCGAATCTGTCTGGCCCCCGCCACAGCTGTTTCCCCTATTTGTCCCGCATCCCCACGTCCGAACGTCTCCGGTCCATACTCGCCGAAGGCCCCCACTTCTCAACGGAAGCGATTTTCTCATACCTTACCCACTCTCAACTACTTCACCGCATCTAAATCCATACCCCACCCTTCCCACATATTCAATAACTGAACCTTCTCCCCCGCCCCAGTCCAATACTGCCATCCCAGCGACACCACCCACCCTCTGTCTCGCCAAAATACGTAGCATTCTAGGTACAAATCAGCGGTTAATCGAATATTTACTTGTACTTGGTACTTAAGTACCAATTTTTAGGTACTTCAACTTGAAACTGACGTTTCATAATTAGTCGTACTTGTACTTGAAAAACCTCCCAAGTACTTTAGATGCAGTGTAAAACTTTGGCGCTTTTTCATTATTTACCCGCATATTCTTTTCCGTTATTTACCCGCATATTAAGCCAAACATTTATTAGCAAATATAAAAAAATTCATGCGCAAGTATAAACCGAAGCCCATGCTTCTTGAGCCAATTAATTAGTGTCCTTTGTAGTAGCCGTCAAACGATGTAGTTCTCGTAAATTTAAGGGCATACAGTTAGAACCAGTCGTGATATTTTCGTTAAAGGGTCATTCTCTGTCAGATCAACCAAAAAAATTGAAATTAACACCCTCATCTCTCATATTTTGCTGAAATTTGGTTTATAGGGAGTTTGTGAGCCCTGAATCCATTTCTGAAATTATAAGGTCAATCCGACCAACGGTTCAAGAGATATGACCTCGGGCAATTTGAGGTCACTCGCGAGGTTACTAACATTTGGCGAGCCATAACTTGGGTAATAATTGTCATAATTATATAAAAGTATATATATTTAGAATCAGAAACCGACAAGGAATCCAAATATGCAAGTTTTAGAACTCTAGGTTGAAAAATAAAAAAGTTACACTGTAACCAAAATTTGAGGTCACGATTTGACCTCTGGGGTATCAAATGAGAATTTTTTTTTTAATGTAAAAAATGAAGGCATAGGCATTGGCTATTAGAATCAGCAAAAAAAAGTTTGTTTGTTAGTATTTTTCATGTAACTAACATATAAGTGAACACCATATTCATAAGTTGTGCGTCAATTCTACCTATTTTTTCACACTTAAGCTCATAATTTGACCTATAGAAATTAAAATTACATTTTTATAGATATAAAAAACAAAGTCAGAGTTCTTGACTAATAGAAAATCATAAAAAGTTTGTTTATGTTGGTACTTTTCATGTAACTAACTTATAAGTGAACACCATATTTATAAATTGCTTGTCATTTCAAGGAATTTTTATATCTTAGCTATCAATTTGACCTCAAGCTCCAAGAATTTAATAACAATTGTATTTCACTGCTAATCTACACTGGCAATAATAGTTATAATAGTGAAAGGGGAAGACTAAGCTCACATGTAGCCTAAACAAACCTGTTGAAACATGTTGCTACTTGTCTAAGTGCAGAATCAACACAGATAGTTGCAAAATTCCTTGTCTACAGGTTAGTACAGTGCCCGCGAAAAGTATCCAATCACCCTGGAAATTTGTATTTTTTACATAAAAAACAATGTTTAAATGTATACTAACCTTATATTAGTATTTTGTCATCTGTCCTTTGGTTTGGATGACTTGTTCTAGACGTTTTGGCATGGATTTAATCAAGTTTTGACAAACTTCCACTAATATTTCCTTGCACCATACCATTTTGATGGCTTCTTGTAATTTTTCGACTGAGCCAGTGTCGTGGCATTCAACCTTATTTTTTATTATTAGCCACATATTTTCTATCGGATTGAGATCTGGACTATTACCAGGCCAATCCAAAATATCAAATTTATTGTCAGTAATCCATTTTGTCACTATTTTGGCCCTGTGACATGGTGCACCATCATGCATGTATGTTTTTGTCCTTTGGATTGCCATTGCCATTGGAAGTTTATCCTGTAGCATTGCTAAATACCGTGCACCATTCATAGTTGTGTTCTTCGGAAGAAAATATAGGTTTCCACGCCCATAGTAACCGAAACAACCCCAAACCATCACACTTGGAGGGTGTTTCATTGTCTTTAGGGTGTATTTAGGGTCCATCCTATTTGAGCCAATGGGCCGGCGAACCTTTTTTGGACAACTTCTGAATGTCAAAAATGTCGACTCATCACTAAATAAAACCTTCTTCCAGTCATCAACAGTCCAATGAATATATTTTTTACAAAATGCGACACGTTTTTTACGCATTTTTTCATTAATGAACGGTTTCTTAGCAGCATGGCGAGATGGTAATCCGAGTTCTTTTTGGAGCCGCTCCTGGATAGTTCGTTCAGAAACACCAGATAACAAATTATTCATATTAAATTTTATTTCTTTCGCAGTTATTGTTGGGTTTTTCAATACTAAACGTTTCATAAGTTTGTCTGTTCGTGAATTTGTTTTTCTCGGTCTGCCAGATCGTTTTTTAGGGACTGGCGTGGTTAGGCCGGCATTGTTCTTAGCCCGTGAAACCCATAAATTAACGGTACTTTGGGATATGTTTAATTCCTTAGCTATCTGTCTCTGTGATTTCCCACATGTATGCAAAGCAACAATAGCACCTCGACAATCACTCTTAAGTTGTTTTTTAGCACACATTATATATAAATTTTATTTACACCACTTTCTGTAAAAAATAACAAAATATCAATAAATTTACACAAACAGTGAAATCTGACAACTTTGAGACACAGCCACCCGCAATGAAGGCTACCAGAACACTAATTTGAGAATGCGTTGGATAGCTCTCATATCAGCGAGCAACCTCAAAGTTACCAGATGTCGCGAGAACAAATAGAAAGTGAATTATGTGTCTCTGAATATCAAGGGAAAATATTGTATTTTCTTGAGTGATCGGATACTTTTCGCGGGCACTGTACAGTTCCAGCCAGCACTGTGGGTGGCTGATGGGTATGGTGTTTTAATGAGCCTCAGAGACTATCAAGGCCTAAAATATTAAGTGTGTATAGCTATATATTTTCTAAAAAATATATATTACCTAATTGTAAATCCTATATCTTTACAGATCAAAATAGAATGGTTCGGCACTTGAAATACTGCCAGGACCCTATTCAAAAACACAAGAAACGCATAACAATCAATCTTAGAAAAGTGACTGATGTACTTGTTGAAAAATGTGGTGGAAGAGTGAAAAAAGACTCATTGTTGTGTGTGAACTGCTGGACACCGATAATGAAAAACCCCACTATACTTAGTACCACTGAAAACAACGAGTCTGAGCAGGATTCAAATGAATCATCTACTATCAGTGGCTTGAGTAACATCTCTTCAATTCAAGATCTGGACAATGACAGTGATTGCTTGATAAAGGAAAATCCTTCAACTTCAGTTGAACCAGTTCTAGCATTTCTGGACCAAACACCAGTTAAAAAAAGTAAGTAATAAATTAATATAATAACTTATACTTTACTACAAGGTCTGTTTGATCTACTATATAGCCAATTATATAGCATTTAAGGTACTATAATTAATATTTAATTACTAATATTCAGGTGTGTGAAACCTTTTTTTCTGTTCTTTTCAGAAGGGCTGTCATTAAGCCAGAAAAAGCGCAAGGCTCATGGTAAGCTATCATCTGCTCAGAAACACCTGAAGGAGAGGCTAGAACTCAGTTATGGTGTTCAAATTACTGAGGAGGTAAGTGATACTTCAAAACCTGAAACTAAATCTGAAAAACATCTAGACAAATTAATGAATGAATTGAAACAGTCATTCCTGGAGAGCAAATGTCACCATCACAAACTACAAATATTGACACTCTCACCATACACAATTGAAAAAACAGCTAGTTTCTTTCAAACTACAACATACATGGTGAAAAGAAGCCGTTCACTTAAATCAGAACATGGAATCCTTCCGAAGATTCCACTAATGAGCAAAGGAAAAGTGATATCTGAAGAACACAAAGATATAGTTAGAAGATTCTATGAGTCAGAAGAGGTTAGTCGTATGTGTCCTGGCCAAAAGGATTGCGTGAAAGTTATCAGTGCTGAAGGTGCAATGAAGGTGCAAAAACGATTGGTCCTCGAGAATTTAAGAGAGATGTTTGAACTATATAAAAATGATGAAAAGAATCCCAAAATAGGATTTTCCACATTTGCAAAATTACGGCCATCGTATTGTGTGCTTGCCGGTAGTGGTGGGACTCATTCTGTCTGTGTCTGCACATACCATCAAAATCCAAAATTGCAGCTGGCTGCATTGGGAGAAAGAGGTCTTTCATACAAGGATCTTATGGATTACAGTGTCTGCAGTACAGAAAGAGAGACTTGCATGATGCAACTTTGCAATGATTGCCCAAGAGAAGAGGGTGTCCTGGATTTTCTTGAGTTACTTGACAGTGTGAAATCAGCTCCAAATGAAATATCTTACAAGCAATGGGTGACTGTTGACCGTTGTACAATGGTTGATAAGGTGGAGCCACTTCATGAATACTTATCATCCCTAAGCATGAAAATATCCCGCATGGTTCATCATCACTTTGTTGCTCAGCAACAATCACAGTACTTCAAGCAGTTGAAAGAAACACTACCACCTCAGAGCGAGGTAGTTATAGTAGGTGATTTCTCTGAGAATTATTCTTTCATTGTCCAGGATGCTGCCCAAGGGTTTCACTGGGACAATTCACAGTGTACAGTTCACCCTTTTGTCATCTATTATAGATCATCTGCAGACCAGGAACTTAGCCATTTTAGTGTCTGTTTCTTATCTGCATCACTAAAACACAACACTATAATGGTTTACTCATTCATATTGAAGCTTATGACATATGTTAAATTCAGATGCCCACAATTGAAGAAGGTGCACTATTTCTCAGATGGATGTGCTGGCCAATATAAGAACAGATACAACTTCACAAATCTCTGTTACCATGAAGAGGATTTTGGTCTGTCTTGTGAATGGCACTTCTTTGCTACATCCCATGGCAAAAATGCATGTGATGGGATTGGAGGAACAGTGAAAAGAGCTACTGCTCATGCCAGTTTGCAGAGAACTACAGAGAGGCAAATTCTTACACCAGAACACA
This sequence comes from Bathynomus jamesi, assembly GCA_023014485.1. NCBI lineage: Eukaryota > Metazoa > Arthropoda > Malacostraca > Isopoda > Cirolanidae > Bathynomus > Bathynomus jamesi. The sequence goes on from JAJOZX010000797.1 coordinate 563,431, forward strand.
TGTTTCAGTTTTGTGAAGAAAACTTGAGCAAGAAGATAAATTTTTTCTTTGTAACTACAGCTGATTTGAAAGATGCAGAAGAACGGTTGGAACATCGATTCAAGGATAGTAGGGCTATTCCTGGAACTCAGAAATATCATAGATTTGTTCCCCTAAACAAGGAAGAACTGATGGTGTATCCCATTTCAAGTGGCATTGGAGAAAAGAAAAGAATAAGGAAAAGTCATTTTACTAATGAACCTGCAATGCTTGGTAACCTAAAATGTGTCAAACCAGGAGAGTATGTTGGCTGCATTTATGACATGCAAGTTTGGTATGGAATTGTGGAGGAATATTGTGAAGAGTTTGATGATTTCACTGTGAACTTTCTACATCCCTCTGGGTCATCAGGATCAAGTGCATATTATTATCCATCAAACAAGGATTCATGTGCAGTGCCAGGACATCATATATTAACTGTAATGAGTTGTCCTACCCTAAGAGGAGGCAGCAGAATTCAATACATTTTTCCACAAAAGAAATTGATGAGAGCATCGAGCATGCAAAAATTGTATTAGGCTAGCACATGAATCCTCTAAGTAGGTCTTCCCCTTTCACTATTATAACTATTATTGCCAGTGTAGATTAGCAGTGAAATACAATTTTACATTTTTTGCCTTTGTTTTTATATCTATAAAAAAATGTAATTTTAATTTCTATAGGTCAAATTATGAGCTTAAGTGTGAAAAAATAGGTAGAATTGACGCACAACTTATGAATATGGTGTTCACTTATATGTTAGTTACATGAAAAATACTAGCATAAACAAACTTTTTTTTGCTGATTCTAATAGCCAATGCCTATGCCTTCATTTTTTACATTTAAAAAAAAAATTCTCATTTGATACCCCAGAGGTCAAATCGTGACCTCAAATTTTGGTTACAGTGTAACTTTTTTATTTTTCAACCTAGAGTTCTAAGACTTGCATATTTGGATTCCTTGTCGTTTTCTGATTCTATATATATATACTTTTATATAATTGTGACCATTATTACCCAAGTTATGGGTCACCAAATGTTAGTGACCTCGCAAGTGACCTCAAATTTCCTGAGGTCATATCTCTTGAACCGTTGGTCGGATTGACCTTATAATTTCAGAAATGGATTCAGGGCCCACAAACTCCCTATAAACCAAATTTCAGCAAAATCTGAGAGATGAGGGTGTTAGGCACTGGTTGATCTGACAGAGAATGACCCTAAAACTAACGAAAATATCGCAACTTAACCTAACCAGTTGTTAAAGGCATACATTTGACCTAACCGTGCATTCAATTAACCTCGTAATTATATCGAAAAAATATATATATACAAAAGCAAAAAAAAAAAATTGGCAGGAAAAAAAAAATTGTGGGTAAATAACGAAAAAATACCAAAACTTTTTTCCTGCCCCATTTTAAATACTTAGCTGATACTTCACCTAGAAAAAGGAGCAAGGTGTTTAGTTTTATGACAGATCCTGCTGCCGATATACCTGTTGCTGATGATTATGCTGTTAATAAGATCACACGCTAGCCATGAGCCATATAATGTATGCAATACATGGTCCTTGAAGTGTTTTAATGTTTTTGTATATTGCAATAAAATGATCACTAAAATATGGAAATAATTTTTTTATTCATTTCTTCTGCAAGAGTACTTGTACTTGATAATTAAGTACTTGGAATTACTTAACCAAATTTCTTATATCAAGTACTTGTACTCGCAAATTCTAAAAGTACTTGAGAAAAAGTACCGTACTTGATCCGATGCCTGGTTGCAACAACACTAGTTTGTTATAATCGTATCTTTTAACCTACTCAGTAATAAACCTTAATTATTTTAAGTAGAACTGAAGAAATAATTAAAGAATTGTTATTTTTAATGTTTATTTTTAAATTTCCCCCAAGCAACAGTACAATGAGTCGCAGATAATGTTAAACAAAGACCCCGTGATCGACATTTCCCAGGAGGAAGGTAAGACTTTTTAAGTTAATTTTCGGTTTTACTAACCGACAAAGGGGTTCGGGCGTTCCTTCGTTTAGTACGGTAATACGACATAAACAGTTTGATTTCAGGCCCCTCCCCCCTGCAGAGCAAATTTTATTTAACCCCTTTTCACCCAGGGCAGCCAAGTCGCGACACCGCTTCCCGTTAGATCAGCGAGGTTACGCGACATCGTCTTTTCAGTAGTTTGATAAGTGACCATCCTTCGCGTTTAGATGATGTAGCGACCCTTAGACGGTTCGGACCCTACGTAGAGCTGTAGGTCCCCCTAAGGCGCGTGATATTTGCCGTTACGAAGGATATTAAATAAAACATTATTTTTACTCCTTATTCCTTACCGTCGGCCTTCTCCTGAAAGAAAAAGTATATTTGATGAGCTGCGTTAATAAAATGAACCAAAAATTATATAATTTAATTTAACAAAGTTGTTGTATATCGTTGTGAGCACATTGCTTGACTGTGGTAATTTCCTACCGAGAGAGAGCAGTCGTGTTTCGTATTAGGTTATAGATTCCCCGAAGCTTTAAGTTCGTTTGATAGTAACACTACGTTAGAACTTGGTCACGAGACGCTGAAGGACTCGAAACATATCGCGATTTTCTGGATGGAAAAGTTAAGATGGAAGTGAACTTTTTAAATATTTTCGCGAAGTGAAGTTGGTCCAAATTATTTTAAAATTACGGGAAAAAATATGAACCTCGGGTTTGCTAGTGTTTCTTCAGTTTTTGATAATAATTTGGATCTTCCGACCTGGATAGCTAATTGATTAAGACGCCCGGCTACTAATCGGGAAGTCGTGGGATCACGTCCGGTTAGGACTTTGTCATTTCAGACTTTGTTGGCCGGTTGCGGTTCAGATCCCACGTTAAGCTGCAAGTCTAAGGTGAGGAGTTAACAAGCTTAAGCATCTTCAGAATAAACAATTCGGGCGGAAGCTAAAACCAACTTCATCTGGGTTCGGCATTTAAAAAAAAAATTTCAAATTCACCTCCACACACACACACACACACACACACACACACACACACACACACACACACACACAGTTTCCCGGTCGGAGCGTCCTTCACTTTCATCGCTCCCTTCTCCACCTCGTGTTTCTATCCTTCTTTCCCCTTTTCAATCTAACCAGTGGTCTCTCTTCTCCCCGCACTATTACGCCGACTTCAGCTCCTCGTCCCATTTGTATCCCTGTGCTACAGCGTCCCAGCAAGAAACACTCGCAACTGTCGATTAAGTGGTCGTGTTCGATAACCTCTTTACTTAATCGTTATGGCTCGCAGTAAGATTGTTCAATAGAACTGTCAAGGCCTCTTTTCTAACCGAAATGTTGCGCCTTTTGATCTCTGAGGAACATTCAGTTTGTCTGTCTTCAGGAGACCCTGCGGCAGCGCCCCTTGCGGGCCTGTCATGGATATTTCCCCTACTGTTCCCAACCATCCCAGCTGCAGGTGTCCTCTTTACGTGGAGCTATGGTCCTCCTCCAGAAGGATGTTCCCCACACACCCGTGGTCCTTCACTCCCCTCTAAAAGCCTGTCACGGTGTGTTCCCTTGACCTGTCCCTGAATAGTGATGTTCCTCGTGCAGTCCTGTAGGCCCTCCTGGACCAACTCCTTCGGGCTCCGGATTTGAAACCCGGTGACGGCAGGCGGTGCGCAGCAAACTCCGCTGTTCATCCTTCCACACGATAAAAATTGGTTGGTAGATAAATGGGTACTTAGTGGTTAAAACGCTGGGCTGCTCATCAGGAGGTCGTGAGATCGAGTCCGCGCGAGGATTTTGTAATTTCTCACCGCCCGTGGTGGGTCGTGGTTCGGATTCCACGTTAAACTGTAGGTTTATGATAGAGTGACAAGCTTGACCTTCGTCAGAATGAACAATTCGGGCGTAAACAAAACCAAGGTAATCAAACTTCGCATCTCCAAGCTCTGATCTCGCTGGTCGTCGTCATCCTAACCAATTCGCTGGTGGGGGGTGATAGGCCACTCTCGACTTAAACATGGGCACCTAAATGGAAATCCCCCTCCGGTGTGCGACACTTGCCTTGTACCGCAGACGGTTGGTTACTTCCTACTTGAACGTTACAGCTACGATGAGGCCCGTCGTCAATACCTTGGCTTTAAGTTTTCGTCCCCTGGATGTTTACCGATGTTTATTACCCCGTAATTCTCTTTTGCTTTTTATTTTGCCGTTTCTTGAAATCTGTCTACAACAGTTTAATTTAACCGTTTCTTTGAAATAATTTAGGCATTCAATTTCTTTCTCGTTGCTTTTAGTTATCCGTCTTTATCTGATTGAATTTAACTTCAATCCTGCGTTTAACCATCTCCAGTTCAAAATACTCTTCAACCTATTCCTAATTCATTATCTTTAGATATCTTTGAATCTTTTTAACTGTTTTTAAATCTTTTCTTCAGTCCTTTCATTGCTCTCCTCATCTTTCGCGAGATTTCTGCATGGTAAGGATTAAAAGTTTTTTAAATGATTAATCAAAGGACGCCGCAGGATATTCCTCGAGTCCTCAGAGGGAGTTTCGAGAAGGCTCTTTGTCCCTTGTTTTTATCCTTCGGTAAAGGCGTTAGAAGCGGGGTTGGGGTATAAGGGACTGCCTCGAGGTTTTTTTTTTTACACTCCTCACGAGCGGCGCGATTGAGGAATATCGTTGGGAATTGGTTAATGATTTAAGCGAAGTTACATTTGCCACTTGAATAATTTACAGATAGTGTCATCTACTTATCGCTTGTAAATAGATGTTATTATTTTAAGTGTTTTTCTCCTTTGTGCTCGCGCAAATATATATATAATGTTATTTAATAATTTAGTCTTTCATAAACATTTTTATCTTTGTTTTCTCACTTTTCTGATTTAAGTTTTTTTCTTTCTGAAAATGAAGTACGAAATCGGGTTCCAAGCTTCCTTTTGGAGTCTCCTTTCGACGGAGGGGTAACTAGACGTGTCAAAAAGGCTTACGGAACCTTGGACAAGTTTTCTGTGCGTTTGGGAGTGTTCCTTCGCAGATACCCTATCGCTAGGGTCTTCGTTCTCTTGTATATGGGCCTCCTCCACGCCTGGGTTATGATCGTCCTCCTCACATACAAACCTGAAATCCACGGGGAAGATTTCCTTCACCCACACCCAGTTGGGTTTGGGGGTACAGCCCCGAGAGGACCCCATGGTCACTGAAGTGTCATAATGGTCCTTATTATTATATTGTATTGAGAAAAAAAATATATATATATATATATCAGGGGTGCTCAGACTTCGGAGACCTTAGGGCAAAATTTGCTAACTATTATCTTTGGCGGGCACAAACACCAAAATTTTCCCCTAATTTATGAACTAAAAATAAATACAAGTGATAGAAGATAATACTCACATTTAATTGCTAGTTGATGGCTTACACTGCTTTAATTCAGCAAGGGCTTTGAAATTTGGCGTGTAATTGGTAACTGTTAGTCTTAAACAGTCATCAAGGTGCTCATCTGTCAAAACAGTCCGGTACTTTGATTTAAGCATCTTCATCTTGGAAAATGCTGATTCACAAAGGTATGTGGAGGCAAAAATTGAGGTCAAGTACATAGCACATTTTCTCAGCAGAGGATATTTTTCTTCAGCAAATAAGCTCCAAAAATTGGTACTGAAGGCCCGTGTTTTAATTTCCAGATCATTTTGAAGGAATAAAACTTCTCGTTCTAGGTTAGCTATATCCAATTTAAATAATGCTGATATTTTTGTTGCGATTTCCTCAATATCAACTTTTTCTTCAAATGGAAACCACATAAATTCCACAATAGGTTTTAATTTTTCAAAGTCTATGAAACGTTGCTCAAATTGTTGAATGAGATTCCCTATCTCTTTTGCATAACGGTCTTTGTTAAAATTCTCAAAATTATTTTCTTGGTTAAGTAGCTCTGTCAACATATTAGGGAAGTGTTTCAGTTCCGAACGTTGCAGTTGTGACAAATAGAGTTTTAGAGAATGCTGGAAAGCATTTATAGCACTAATCATTTGAGCAATGTTTTTATCTTTGCCTTGGAGTTCAACATTGAGGTCTCTCAATTTAGCAGTAATATCAGTTAAGAAAGCTAAATCAAGTAACCAAACTTTATTTTCCAACTGATTATAATTATCACCTCTTACAGCCAGAAACTCTTTGATTTCAGTCAGTAAATCCCTAAATCGTTGTAAAAAAAGCCCCTGCTGAGCCATCTTACATTAGTGTGCAATAAAAGATCTGTATGTTCAGAATTGCTTTCTTCTAATTGATTCTTAAAGAGACGTCTTTGTAAACTTTTAGCACGGATAGAATTTACAATTTTATATGCAATATCCATAACGTCTTCCATGTTCAAGCTTTTACTACAGAGTGCCTCTTGGTGAATTATGCAATGAAAATTAAGGAAGTTTGGAAAATCTCTGTCATTCTTACAAAGACTAACGAACCCTAAATTGCAACCAATCATTGACGGAGCTCCATCCGTGGTAATGGCTACAAGTTTTTCAATGGGGATTTTATTCTCAATAGTAAACTCTTTAAATACTTTGAAGATGTCTTGTCCCCGAGTCTTCCCCTTCAATGGTATGATATTGAGCAACTCCTCCTTAGCAGTCATGTTTTTAAATACCATTCTTATGAAAATACATAATTGCGCAGTATCAGTAGCATCTGTTGATTCATCGAATTGAAGCGAAAAGGAAATACACTCATCTATGTCTCTCTTTAACTGCATTTTTAAATCTTTACCCATCTCTTCTGTTCGTCGTGTAACAGTGGGTCTCGAAAGTTGCATGTCTTTAATAGCGGAGATTATTTCAGATTTGTTTTTAAACTGATCAAACAACGAGTCTGCTGCATCCAAAAATGCTTCTTTTACAAATGCACCATCATCAAAAGGTTTCATGTGCTTCGTTAAACTGTGACACACTCGGAAAGATGCAATGGTAGCTGCCTTTGATTTCTCAATTCTCTTATTTTTGCCCTGCGTAGTTCACTATTAACTGGGTATCTTGTTTTATAATGATTATGATTAGCTTTAAAATGCCTTTCAACATTATATTTTTTGGCAACAGCTAGAGTAGATTGGCATATTAAGCATATACATTTAGAATTTATGTTTGAGAAAAAGTAAATATCTTCCCATTCACTTTGAAAATTATACGTCCTTATAGTCTTATCACTGGTTCGTGTCGCCATTATGAAGCCCTGTCAATAAAAATAAAATTAAATAATGTAATTTTTAAAAAAAATATTTTGCGATCTAGCCACTAATATCAGAGGCTGAACTTTTACCACTTGAAACTTCAAAATCGGACACGCTGCCGGTCGAAATAATGCTAAACTTTTAATACTAAATGTGAAACCGTCAAATTACGTAAAAAACGACTTAAAAATAGACAAATTTCAAATTCGCATCCACACACAAGATGACACGAACGGGTGAACGGTCGACATGATGCTAAACTTTTAATACTAAATGTGAAAACGTCAAATTACGTAATAAACGACTAAAAAATAGACACATTTCATGTTCGCATCCACACACAAGGTCACGCGGACAGGTCAAACGCGGAACTAAATATCGATCCGCCCACTCATCTTTATAAAATCAATAAAAATTCGAAAAGACACAGAAAGCCTAGCGAGTCGTTTCTAAAATGCCTTCTGATTGGTTGTATTTTCACGAAACACCCAATCAGCCAACTCGATTCATTATATCCGTTGAAATAGAATCGTCGCTTTAAGCGACACAGAAATTGGCGGAGCAAAGCAATGGTTTCAGACATGTTTTAAACATGTATGTGAGCGCTCTGCTCGCATGTAAAAATTCATTTCTAGTAATTTTTATATTGCCAGTTAAGATTTCATTTAGGCCGGCTATTCCAAAATAAACCAGCGGGCACATTCAAATCCATGGCGGGCACGGGTGTGAGCACCCCTGAATTATATATGGTAAAAAAAAAACCTTCACAACTTTAAGAACATGTATTTCAGAAACGAACGAGTACCGAGACGAAATAATTTGAAATCACAGACGTGTACTTTTGTGTTAATATAAACATTTCTATACAGTCATAAAAATCTAGAAGTGCATGATATGCTTAATTCAGCGCTCTCTCTACCCTCACATTCATTGCAATCTGGTGAGGAAGTTGTCCACCACAGCTGTGATTGTCTTGCTGGATTCGTCCCGCTTCTCGTCGAATGTTAGCTTTGAGGGTGTCTAGATTCCTGGGCTTTGGGTTTTTGTACACCTCATTCTTAAGATGACCCCCGAGGAAGAAGTCGCACAGGTTCAGGTCGGGACTGTGTGATGGCCACTCTCGCTCCGTGCGTCGCGATAGGATCCTGTCCTGTAGCTTCTCTCTCTGCCAGTCCAGCACCACGTTGGCTGTGTGAGGAGGAGCACCATCATGCATGAACCAGAGATCGTCTTGATTGATATCATTACGTCTCTGAATTGCTGGCCAGTAATTCCTTCTGAACATCTTAAGATAACGGGTAGCGTTGACGATCACAGTGTCACCATTTTCGTCTTCAAAAAAAGAATGGACTGATAATGCATCCATATCCTCTTGCACATCACTCAGTTAGCTTTTTCACACTGAGAGAACGTTCCTCAGTTTCATGTGGCTGCTCCCAAGTCCATATTCAGAATTTTGCTCGTTTACTTAGCTAGAAAGATAAAAATGAGCCTCACCCGTGAACTGAATTCACTGCATGATGCCTAGATTTTGCTCCACCAACTCTGACTTTTTTCTCTGCGAAGTGTAGTCGAGCTGCTGCCTTTTGACCAGTTTGCGATTGAAGAACCTGAATCTATAGGGGTATAACTTACGATCAATATACAACACACAACCTCCAGTGATGCCAAGTTTAGCAGACAGTCGGCGTGACGATTTTTGTGGACTTTGCTGAAGGGACCTCATAATTCGTTCAACATTTTCGTTTGTTGTAACAACTTTAGGGCGTCTACGTCTGCCTTTGTTCCCATTTTTGACGCTACCAGTTTCCTGAAAATTACGTATGGCTCACAGTACTGCGTGCCTTGGTGGAGCTGTCTCGTAATTATGTACACGTTTGTACACACGTTGTACCCTTGTCAGAGACTTGCCATTCTCATAGTACAGCTTCACCAGTTCTGCTCTCCGCTCAGGAGTGAGCTGTAACAGTATCTTCTTTCAAATGAGTAATAATTCACTTATATAACTTGCATATTGTCCAGGCAACATTTTAAGCTCGTGAAGGTTTTTTCTTACCACTAATATATATATAATATATATATATATATACACAGGGCGTCCCAAAAAAATGTATACACACTTTAACAGCTGATAGCTCAATTGATGTTTCTTTCTTTCCAAGTTAAACCCATTAGAATTAATAATGGCAGTCAGACTAAGCTTTGAACAAAGGAAATTCATTCTAAAATGCTACTGGAAGTGTGAAAACGCAGTTGAAGTGCAAAGACAGTTTAGGAGGGAGTTTCAAACAGATCCACCAACGCGACTTACCATCACTCGAATTAGAGATAAGTTTGAAGCCGATGGAACTGTTCAGAATGTCCACAAGAAGCGTTCCGGAAGACCACGGACATCGACAAGCCCCACAAAGCAAGAAAGAGTACTGGAAACGTATCACCAAAGTCCAAGAAAATCTGTGCGGCAAGCGAGTCGTGAGGTAGGAATTTCAGAATCGTCTGTCCAACGCATTTTGAAGCGCTGTTAATGGAAAAGTTACATTCCAAGATTAGTCCATGCTATTAATGAAGATGATGATGATCCGGACCGAAGAGTGGAGTATTGCGAGTGGTACTTGGCACGATGTGGATGTGGATTGGACGAAGGGGTTTCGTAGAATACCCTCCGCGTTCACCAGACCTCACACCACTAGACTTTTTTTTATGGGGATACTTAAAAGACAAAGTCTACGCTATAAAACCTGCAACAGTCGCTGAATTGAGAGCAGCCATTGAACGAGAATGCACACAAATACCAAACGAAATGTTTCGTGATGTTTGCGATTCCATTGCTTCGCGTTATCAGCAGTGCCTGGACCAGAACGGACGTCAGTTTGAAAACAGGCGTTGACAAAACAATTAAATAATGTCTGTAGATTCTATTACATTTTGAAAATGAAATGTATTTTAATAAACACTGCCTTTATAATTATTTAAAGTGTGTATACATTTTTTTGGGACTCCCTGTATATATATATATATATAATTTTTAATTTTGAGTTTGAAATAATTTTAATTTCCTCTCCCTTCATATTTATTATGTCAGCTTAAAAAACCTACTGTCATGGGAAACTATTTTTAAAAAATATTAAATCCGAAACCACATTTTTATCAAGTTTTAATAAAAGTCAAGTTTATTTATATTTTAATTTTAAGTATTTCGCTAAGGCCTTAAATATTTACCCTAACCTTGCGTTAATTTTGCGTACTTTTTTAAAAAGTTTAGTATTTTGTATGAAATTTAAATTTATTTCAATTAAAAATATGGTTTTTAATAATTGTTTTTAGTCATTTATTGTAAGGTCTGTATTGGTTAAAATTTGTTAAGGGATTCTTTGTTAAAAAAAGGTAGGTGTCCCGTTTGGTTTTTTATTGCATCTTCCATATAGGAGGGCCACGTTGCAGTACCGCTTCCCATTAGATCACCGAGGTTAAGCGACGCTGCATCTGTTCAGTAATTGAATGGGTGACCGTACGCATAAATATGATGTAGTGACCCTTATAAAATGGTTGAATCCCATGTAAAGCTGTAGGTCCCCTCCGTCACATTACCATTTTAGCCATTAAGGAGGTCAGACAACCCTAAACATTAGGTTTTTTATTCCAAATGATATATATATATATATATATATATAATATATATATATATATTATATATATATATATATATTATGATAAGCAGTTCGAACGTTTAGTCAAAGAATTTTTTTTTTATTTTTGGTTTTGTCAAGGTAGTAAATTATCTTCGGCTGCTATTTTAACTTATCCCTTTTTAAGGGAAAAATGTTAGCGTTTTGTATATTTTGTTATAGTTTTATATGAATGACTCGTGCATTTATATTTGTTCCGTTTTGGAGGCTGGGGTTAGCACTCTATTTCAGTGTATGGGGTTATCAGACCCGTCTACCGGTTCCGGTATCGATAGACTACAACCACTTAACTTTGGTAGAACTTCCTTCGTTCTGTTGGTTCGAGATTGAACTCGGAGCTACGACTGACTGGCTTAGCCGACTCTCGGTGAGAATGTTCATACCACCAGACCCCTCCGCGTGGCGAAGTAGGGTTCCAGATATCACCTGTTTCCTTGAACCTTCTCAGAATTTAACATTTGAAAGACTAATTCCTTTCAGAGAGTGAATGATTGGTAATCTGAAAAAAGATTAGATCCGTATTTCTAAAATTACCGTAATATGGGTCAGGTTACAGAATGCTGTTTTGATACTGAAACATTTCGGGAAAACACAGCAAACCTATTCGAGTAATTTAAGGTGAATTTCTTCCCCAAGTAGTAACGAACTGCTTAAGATTTTCTATTTGGAAAATGTGCAGTCAAAGTGAGATTAATTTTAATCGTGAAGAATTTTCTTAATAGAAATATTGCTGATCATTTTCGATTATTAATATATCTTTGGTGGTGAAAATATCAACAAAGTATTAACTCTTTTAGGCCCGATTTATTTACGGCCTTGCTGGGCCGGAAAGGATTAAATTGCATCATAAATTATAAAATGGTGAATATTCTGTACATTTATCCCGTAATATTGTTACATAAATATATATATTTTAGAATTAAATTATATTTATGACCTGTACAGTTTTTAATAAAGTCTCCTTTTATTTTCGTTTTAGTAACCTATTTTGTAATTAAAAATATAAAATTTGTACATCCGAAGGCTTCAGAAAAATGTTAAAAGTGCGCCATAGTAAATATTTGGACCTTCATTTCGGCTCTCTTCGTTTATGGGGGAACGGGTGCATTTCTGTGGGTGTTCGTCCTTGGCCCCTCCTTCTTGCATAAAAATTAATTGAATTTTCGTTTTACTGAATTCAAATGTTAAAAACAGTAACTCGGATTTTGTTAGAATTCTTCTTTATGCAGGAAGGGCAAAGGGCAAATGCCCACAAAAATGTCCCCCACTCCCACCCCTATAGAAGAAGAAGAAGAACCAAAATCGAGATCCATAGTTTTGAAGATTCCTGGACACTGCATTTGAAAGATTGGAGGTCATAGACGGGGGAAAAGAAGGCCTGAGGAAGGTGGTGAGAGATTTGACCAGTTCAGTAGATGAAAGATTGAGAATACCGATTAACCCTCGTGTTAGAGTGTTGGACAGAGAAAGAATGATGTAGGAAGGCAAATTATTATTTAACCGAGTTAAAAATAAAGTAGCTGGGCCGGAAATCATTTGTAACATTCTGAAGTGAAAATACCAACATTTATGTACTTAGGTATATACATAACAAATACCAACATTTATGTACTTGGGTATATACATAACAGAGACGTCAACCTTCAAGTATGAAAATCCGTGGGGTTTTGCCCGATTTTGATAACTGGAAACATATCTCTCACGAAGGAGTTTGAGGCTTAAAATCTGTGAAAGTTGACATGTCTGACATAATAATCATAACTTATAAAATTAACATCACACACGTTGCGCCAAAATATAAATCTTAAAATAATATGAGATGAATAATAGGCTTGGCAAATTGTTGGTCAGTATTTTTAAGCTGTTTCATAGTTTCAATTAAAGAAATTGCGAATTTATATATATATGGTTAGTCTAAATGGCAAATATTAAGTTTCGGGGACATCAGGTTTTTAACGGTCGACATTTTTGACAAAGATGATTTATTACGAAGTTGTTGACGTTCTCATGAACTGTCGGTCAGTAATAGTGTAATTTGCGTCCTAACTTTGTCCGCGTATACCTAATCAAATAAAACGGTAAAACTAACGAAAATATTACGACTTAACCTAACCAATCGTGTGTGTGTGTGTGTATATATATATATATATATATATATATATATATTATTTCACAAAAGTAACACGTGAAAAATGTTTATGATGAATAAAACCACGAAGGAAAGGAAACAGAAAGGTGCTCAAGCGCTTTCGTCTAATGACATCCTCAGGAACACTGAAGTACATAGGTTACAGCCTATATATAGGTTACAAAAAAAAAATATATATATATATATATACACACACATACACATATATACATACATACATATACAATAAACGGAGAAGTGAAATTTAAAAAAAAAAAAAAAAAAATTATTAAAAGATTGTGGGATGGGCATACAACTTTGTAAGGAAACACTATCGATTTTTAGCACAAGATCAAACTACCAATTTTTAGCACAAGATTAAATTAAGTTTCCAACCAATATTAAAAAAAAAAAAAAAAAATTATACTGGAAATCTGCCCGGGTTTTATCACTACCCATCTTGTATATAAAAATAAATTGAAAAATAAAAGTTTACCAAAGATTTAGCGTTCTACCCTTCTTATCTAAATTTTTTCTGAAGGAATTCAAAACAACAGGATCGAGTTGAAAAAGACCTTTGCTTATGTTGAAGTTATTTGAAAGTTGGATAATGGCAGACTCAAGAATATTTCTATTAACAATGTTGCCAGAGTGAAATAAAACTGAAGCATTATTCCAATCAATACAGTGGGATAACTGACAAATGGACAAAAAGAGCACTGGACGACTGTCCTGTTCTAACGGAATATTGGTGCTGTTTTATACGTGTGTGCAAATCCTTTCCCGTCTGACCTATGTAAAAGGAATCACATTGTTTACAACCAATTTTATAGATAATGCCTGAATTATTGGTAGGGCTATTTTTTACTACGATATTTTTCACAATATTGTTATATGAAAATACTACATTAATATCCAAAATTTTAAGTACATTAGCAATGCCTAAAAAGCCCGGGGAAAATGGAAGTACTAAAATATTTTTTGACAAAGTACGAGTGTTATTATTGCCCCGATAGAAAGTTCGTTTTGCCTTGTTGAGACAAGATTCCATAAACGCAGATGGATAACACAGATCACTTCCAATACCGTTGATTTTTTCTAATTCGGCATCGATGTATTCCGGACTGGCGATTCTAAGGGCGCGGAGAAACATTGAAGAAAAAATGGCCTTCTTAGTCGGGGTGTCATGTCCCGAGTAAAAGTGTACGTAGGACAAATTGTTTGTTTTTTTCCGATAGATACTGAACTTAAAACCTGGGCTTTCCCTATGTACACGCACATCCAAAAACGGAATTGAATTGTCTTGTTCCACTTCTAAAGTAAACTTAATGGAGGGGACTTGATCATTTAGCTGAAGGAGGAAGTTATCCAGGTCACGATTCATGGGCCAGATACACAAAATATCGTCGACGTACCGCAACCAAGGGATGCCAACCCCCAGGATTCTCGGAATGTAAGTAATTTCGAAAAACTCCATATAAATATTGGAGAGGAGGGGCGACAAGGGGTTGCCCATGGCCATCCCAAAAACTTGTTGATAATACTCGTTATTGAAAGTGAATTTACAGTCTTTGATGCAAAGCTTAATAAGTTCCAAAACAATGTGTGAAGGTAGTGGCAGGTCATACTTATGTAATTCTTGGGAGAGAAAGTCAAGCATATCATCAATCGGCACTTTTGTAAACAATATTTATATGGAGTTTTTCGAAATTACTTACATTCCGAGAATCCTGGGGGTTGGCATCCCTTGGTTGCGGTACGTCGACGATATTTTGTGTATCTGGCCCATGAATCGTGACCTGGATAACTTCCTCCTTCAGCTAAATGATCAAGTCCCCTCCATTAAGTTTACTTTAGAAGTGGAACAAGACAATTCAATTCCGTTTTTGGATGTGCGTGTACATAGGGAAAGCCCAGGTTTTAAGTTCAGTATCTATCGGAAAAAAAAAACAATTTGTCCTACGTACACTTTTACTCGGGACATGACACCCCCACTAAGAAGGCCATTTTTTCTTCAATGTTTCTCCGCGCCCTGAGGATCGCCAGTCCGGAATACATCGATGCCGAATTAGAAAAAATCAACGGTATTGGAAGTGATCTGTGTTATCCATCTGCGTTTATGGAATCTTGTCTCAACAAAGCAAAACGAACTTTCTATCGGGGCAATAATAACACTCGTACTTTGTCAAAAAATATTTTAGTACTTCCATTTTTCCCGGGCTTTTTAGGCATTGCTAATGTACTTAAACTTTTGGATATTAATGTAGTATTTTCATATAACAATATTGTGAAAAATATCGTAGTAAAAAATAGCCCTACCAATAATTCAGGCATTATCTATAAAATTGGTTGTAAACAATGTGATTCCTTTTACATAGGTCAGACGGGAAAGGATTTGCACACACGTATAAAACAGCATCAATATTCCGTTAGAACAGGACAGTCGTCCAGTGCTCTTTTTGTCCATTTGTCAGAGTTATCCCACTGTATTGATTGGAATAATGCTTCAGTTTTATTTCACTCTGGCAACATTGTTAATAGAAATATTCTTGAGTCTGCCATTATCCAACTTTCAAATAACTTCAACATAAGCAAAGGTCTTTTTCAACTCGATCCTGTTGTTTTGAATTCCTTCAGAAAAAATTTAGATAAGAAGGGTAGAACGCTAAATCTTTGGTAAACTTGTATGCCACCTTAATAACTTTTATTTTTCAATTTATTTTTATATACAAGATGGGTAGAGTGATAAAACCCGGGCAGATTTCCAGTATAATTTTTTTTTTTTTTTTTTTTTTAATAACATTGGTTGGAAACAATTAATTTAATCTTGTGCTAAAACTTGTGCTAAAAATCGGTAGTTTGATCTTGTGCTAAAAATCGATAGTGTTTCCTTACAAAGTTGTATGCCCATCCCACAATCTTTTAATAATTTTTTTTTTTTTTTTTTTTTTTTTTAAATTTCATTTCTCCGTTTATTGTATATGTATGTATGTATATATGTGTATGTAGGTGTGTATATATATATATATATATATTTTTTTTGTAACCTATATATAGGCTGTAACCTTCTATGTACTTCAGTGTTCCTGAGGATGTCATTAGACGAAAGCGCTTGAGCACCTGTCTGTGTTTCCTTTCCTTCGTGGTTTTATTCATCATATATATATATAATATATATATATATATATATATATATATATATATAGGGCCATTCAAAAAAGACGCAACAGTTTAAATTGCCTATATTTCGTAATATTGTTTAATAACGTACAGGAATGATTTTTGTATTAGTTTACAGTGTACACCTGGGAGTTTTGCTACCGCTTAGGCCTAGTAACGTAAGGCGCTCGGCGAACGACTCTTGTAGCCTAAGGTGTAGTAGCGCGTCATCAGTCAGTGTTTAGGAAGATGTACAGTCTAGGGTGGAGCGAAAAATACTTTCTTTCTAGTATGAAGTTCTAATAGTGATTAAAAGTTGCATTTAGTGGACGATATATACCTGCCAAAATATGAGTTCATTTGTTTAATATTTTCAGCTGCCACCAGGGGGCTAAAGTTAACAATTTTGGGTAAAAAGGAAAAAAATGCTTCTATTTTAGGTTTATCAAACTATTATAAAATTTTATCTTAGAATTATCTAATAGTTTGATTAAGATTCTTAAATGATAAGAATTCGTTTTGTAAAAATGCCTTTTCATATGCTTAATATCTTCAGCTGCCACAAGAGGGCTGAATTTAACTTAAAAATGACAATTAAGTATGATTCTGTATTTACTTGAAAAAGGGAACAGTAATAAATTAGGATGTCTCTCCTCCTTTATACTGGCTTGAGACAGTTAAGAAACGTTATTTCGTGCCTTAGCGGAGTTACCACCCTTTCCCCAACCAACCTCCCTCTAGAAAGGGTTCTTGCTGAAGACTATTTAGTAATTTGCTTTTGTGTCAAATTTTGGCTGTTTTTTCCTTGATTCTAATGTAGCACGACTCCAACCGTCTCTGTTTGTGGGTCCGCAGACTGATCCAGCAGCGTCTGTAACGAGCTTGACGCATCTCTCTACGGCTTGTGTATGACATGGAAACTGAAATAATTCTGAATGAAGAGTAGTACCATGTTTGATGCATGATTCAATATCATCAAGAGAAACTCCTTTGGTTATCGGTGGTTCTGCTATCTGAAAATCTTGCCACATAATGAGATCTGTATAGTCTTTGGCATAAAAATTTATTTCTGGCACCTTAAAATACCTGATAACATCTGTTTCTTGAATGCATGCCCTTGCTTTTATGATACGCCTAAATCCCAACTGACGCACATGCTCCCTTTCATCAGCTATCATTGCAATGAGAATGTTTTCTTGATTTGCGTAATATGCATTTCGCTGAATGACTGAGTCATGTACTCTCCTACGCTCTTCACGGAGATACCGGCTTCTTGCAATCATATGCCACATATGTTTAGCACCATATTGGCATAATGGTTTACGCTTTATCTGAAACCACATTGGTGCGTATACCCTAACAATGAAAGTAGCTAATTCTTGTAAATTGCCTGAAGGATTCTCTGTGCTTGCCAGAGCTGGGCAATAAATACATTGAATGTATTTAAATACTAAATACTAAATACATGGGAGAAATGTATTTAAATACTAAATACATTTTACGAATGTTATGGAAAACTGATGAGTGGGTAGTTGGGAGGTAACGAAAATGGTTCACTGAGTAGGTAGGTAGTTAATCTAACAATTATTAAATTCCTTTTATGTCAATAACTGGGTGGAAGAAACCAATTGGTTGCTCACCAGAGTTATTCTCCACACTAGTATTTATATACTGTGTGGGAGGAGCGTGCTCGGTAATGGAGATACATTACCGCTCAACCAACCGAGGAATAAACCAAGACAACGCTGGTACAAGAAGCCCCGCGAAGAGGAGAACAAAGGGAGAACGAAAACGAAGAACGGGGCGAGAGGACGTACCAGCAAAGTGCGCTCTCGAAAACATAACCGGAGAAGGGAGACACTCCGATAACAAAAAGTAAGTGACTAATTGAGTTTTTACACCAAAGTTAATCTCATTAAATTAAGCTGGGTCAGACAAGTTAGGCCTACATTGTGGCCTAAGACCCAGCATCAACTCATAGCTTAACAAAGGTGAAGGTAGATTGCCCTAACCTAATTCTTGTGAGGAATCCTACTGTGGACCTCAATTTATCTGCCCGCTCTGGACCATTTCCGGAATCTCTAGGCTGACCCCTCTAGGCTAGACTTGATCTACTCTATAGTTAGACTGGAGATATAAGGGGTGGGTTAATTGTGGACCAATTCATACAGAGCATTTTTCGCATTGGTGGTCCGTGTGTGGGGAATTTACAAACCTTAAGCTTACTTAACAAAAATTGCAGAATTAGGCTAAATAGTCTAGCCTAAGCCTAACCTGAGCAAGCCTAATTAGGTCTACAACCTAGGGCCTAACTAGGAAACATTTACATTAAAGGAGTCTCATTCTCTTATAAGCTTAGACCTGAGTGACACACAAGTACTTGGGGGGATTAAACCAAATTTGAACTTGACTGTTTTGTCTGTGCTCTCTCTTCTCTGGTAATTTCTTCTTGTCCTCTATTTCATTACGATCCCCAGTTAAACAATTTTGACTTAGACATGGACAGTGCAGAATTGAAAAAGTTAAAAAAGAAAAGGGGGGCAAAGTTGGGAGCTGTTACAAAGGCTGTGAACACTTTTAACAATATTACACAACCAGGTAAGAAAAATATAGAGTGTGTAATTATTAAATTAGAAATTAAAAAGAAGGAAATAATAGCCATTAATGAGAGTATTTCAGAGTTAGTTGAATCCGAAATGGCTGAAGAACAATTGATAGACCTTTACGCTGATGATGATGATCAGGTAAGCTCAATTGAACAGCAAATAAGGGAACTACGGTCTCGTTTGACTGACTTAACACCAAAAAAACCTAATTCTGATTTTAATCAAAGTAGGGCTAACCTTCAACAAAATTTAAGTGGCATGCAAAATCCTGAGTCACAAGAATTGAGGGCTCAGTTACCCATTTTGCAAATACCAACATTTGAAGGGGACACGGTACAATTCCCATCTTTCATTGACAAATTTGAGAATTTAATAGGTAATAAACCTTATATTTCAACTGTTGAAAAGTTTAGTTACTTAACTAGTTCCCTTAAAGGCCCAGCCTATAACCTGATAGCCTATTTACCAGCCGTAGGGGATTCATATGAAGTAGCTATTGATCTTTTAAAACGTAATTACGTTAATAAAGATGTGATTATATATGAATTATCTCAACAAATTTTTGAATTTGCACCCATAAAAGATAACCATAGTGATATGGAAAATTTTTACACAAAATTAGAAGCTATTATAGGACAACTGGTTAGCAATGAGATAGATATTAAAACTTCATCTTGGCTTATACAAAGCATAGTACTTAGGTGCCTTCCTTCGAGGGTTAAAGATAATTTAATTCTAAAGACGGGAGAAAATTATCCTAATTTAGCACAAATAAGACAACACTTCCCCAATATCCTAACTAATTACAACTTGAGAGATTTTCCAACACATAAGACCCAGACTATGGATAAACCAAAGACTGTTCCCAGAGACCAACTAGCTACAGCCAAACAGACAAAACTTGATACTGTAGAATCAAATGTGACCAACTACAAAACACGAACACCTACATTACAGAACTTTAATGTAACTGCTGCCTCAACTTACACACCATATTGCAAATTTTGTGCAAGTAATGAACACAGTAGTACTGGGTGTGACAAATATTCAGATTTTAACCAAAGGGCTAAAAGATGTGAACAGTTGAACCTGTGTAAAAAGTGTACTGGCCAGGGACATTATAAGAAAGACTGTAAATCTAGGTTAAGATTCAAGTGTAAGTTTTGTAAAAGTTTACGACATGTCTCATCAATGTGTGATTCACCAAAGTGTCCAAATAATAGTACTCAAACTCAAAAGATACCTCCCCAAACAAAGGTAATCAAGAAAATGCACTTTCATGGGACATTCTGCTTGTTCAAACAATGTAACAAGAAACACTGAGATTCTTTTACCAACTATTACTTTGGACTTAGTGAATAGTGAGGGTAGTACCACTCCAGTGAGATGTCTTATAGACTGTTGTTCTCAACAAACATTTGTTTCAAAAAATGTAGTTAATAAATTGGGTTTGACACCAAACCCGAATGAACAAAACCTCAATATTGCGTCCTTTGTTAAGGATAACTCGGACAAAAATAGCTATAAGACAATTGACCTGGAACTACATTTAGAAAGTAAATTCAAGAAAATTGAAGCAGTTATTATTTCTAAAGTAGGACAAAACAAACTGGTTATACCCAAACTAGAACAAACCATAAATCATTTGAAAAAACACTACAAAATAGCTGATAGACATATCACTAACAACACAATAGCTAACATTGAAATGCTAATAGTGGCAGATTATATTAATCTTATTCATAAGGGCATAGTAGAGATAGGTAATGGTATAGCTATTCAGACTCCATCAGGGATAGCCCCTTTGGGTGACCTATCAGAATACAACCTAGACCTAAACCAAAACAGTGCATGACCAACAAATACTATGTGCCTCAACTCAGTCCTACATAACACCTGTAAGAATAGCAACACTTTGAATAATATTATCTCAACTGAGAACATTAATTCATCATTATCAAATGAAACTTTGGATGAGGCAATTCAAACTTTATGGTTGCTAGAATCTGTGGGTATACATGACACACATCAAACTTCAGAAGATCAGTTAATGGTAGAAAGATTTGAAGACACCATTCAGTGTAAAGACAATAGTTATTTTATGAGTTACCTTGGAAAATAAATTGTCCAACTTTAAGAGATAATCTCAAAGTAGCTAAAGGACATTTATATAAAGTAATGAAAAAACTCAAACAAGAAAATAATGTAAAAATATATAATGATGTCTTCAAAGAACAGCTACAGAAAGGCTTCATTGAAGAAGTAACAGATAACCCTTTTAAAAAAGATGGTTGTCATTATTTAACCCACAGGGGGGTTTATCGACAAGATGCCCCAACAACAAAACTCAGAGTAGTATATAATTGTAGCCTCAAAGACAGTGATAAACACAGTTTGAATGATTGCTTGATTGAGGGTCCTAATCTCATTTCTGACCTTGTGAAGATCTTACTGAGGTTCAGGTTAGACAAATATGCTGTACAAAGTGACATTTCGAAGGCATTTTTGAGAATAAATCTTAAAAATGAATATGATAAGAACCAACTTAGGTTCTTATGGTTCAAGGATCCATTTGATTTGAATAAAGGGTTCATAACCTATAGATTTAATGTTGTGTTGTTTGGAGCCAATTGCTCACCTAGCCTATTAGCATTGACAATTAAACATCATTTAAACCAGTTTAATAACTCTCTAACATTGAACTTCCTTAAGGAACATTTTTACGTAGACAATCTAATAGGCTCAACGACAACAAAATCTGAATTATCTGAAGTCTATGAACACTCTCAAAACATTATGCAACAAGGTAACTTTGAACTTAGAGAGTGGATTTCAAATAATGAGGATTTAAACAAAAAGATTTTAAAAGATAATAATGGTCTTACTGAGCCATCAGACAGAGTTAAAACTTTAGGTATGAACTGGTATTTGGATGCAACTTCTAACAGTCATGATTCAATCTGTACTAAAGGTTTTAAACTTGATGAGGAAGCAAATACTAAAAGACAAATATTATCAGAGGCTTCCAAAATTTTTGATCCTATGGGTCTATTCCTGCCTTCAACAATAAAATCAAAGATTCTCCTCCAAGAAATTTGGAGGACAAATGTTGGGTGGGATGATCCAATAACAAATGAAAATCAAAAATCTTGGAAGAAGTTAGCTACTGATTTAACAAAAGTGCAGAACATTAAAATTCAAAGGTGCTGTGGGTTTAGGGATAAGCCCCAGAGGCTTCATGTGTTTGCTGATGCAAGCACACAAGCTTATGGGTGCTGTGCGTATCTTGTAAGCCCTACAGAAAGTCATCTAATTTATGCAAAAGGGAAAGTTGCACCTCTCAAACCTACCCGAACCATACCTCAATTGGAACTATTGGCTGCTACATTAGCCATTAAAACCATTTCATTGCTTAAGGATGCTTACTATGATGTGTTCATAACTAATATCCACGTCTGGCTTGACAGTCAGATTTGTCTTGCATGGATACGGAATGATAGCATTAATAGTAAGAATATCTTTGTAAGAAATAGGCTAAAAGAAATAGCTGACGCTAATGAAAGCCTACAAGTAAACTTTCACTATGTTCCAACTAAACAGAATCCAGCAGACTTTCTGACCAGAGGTTTATCCTACAAGTTGTTGAAGTCAAACAAAACTTGGTTTATGGGACCTAAGTGGCTCTGTAATACAGACCAATGGCCTGTGGAACAAGTTAACTTGACATTAAATTTAATCTTTTCAAATGAAAAGGTTGAACCAATCACTAATTATGAAAAGTATTCTGATTTCAACAAACTTGTTAGGGTGACAGCCTACTGTTTGAGGTTTGCTCACAACTGTTTAGCTACAATTAACAAACAGCTAAATAAAAATAATCATAATTATACAGAGGTTGCAACCCAATACTGGATAGGCCAAGCCCAACAAAAAGAGTACAATAAAGAGTTAGAATTCTTAACTAATGGGAAACAAACAAAAGAACCTGTACCATCAGTAGTTGTGGATCTAAACTTGTTCAGGGATGAGGAAGGCCTTCTAAGGTGTAAAGGGAGATTAGACAAATCAAAACTGTCATACAAAAGCAAAAATCCAATCCTTTACCTAGATTTAGCTATTTGACAACATTAATAATCAGGAAAACACACAATGATGTATATCATATGGGGGTACCACAGACACTAACTACATTAAGAAAAACTTATTGGATACCCAAGGGAAGGATCACTGTTAAAACAGTCCTGAGTGAGTGTGTTACATGTAGGCGTATTCATGCTAGGCCCTATAGGAAACCAAATCCTCCTGCTTTGCCAGAGGAGAGAGTTACTCTCAACAGACCCTTTGAGACTATAGGCATTGACTATACAGGAGCATTGACTGTAGGGGTGGGTGACACTGAACAAAAAATGTACATTGTACTGTTTACATGTGCAGCCTCACGAGCTGTTTATTTGGATGTTGTGGAGGACCTAACAGCAGAATCTTTTGTTGCTGTCTTTAAGAGATTCTGTGCACGACATTCAGTACCCAAGACAGTTTGGACTGACAATGCTACATATTTCAAAGCTGGTGAACAAGTCATCCACGACTTGTTAAGCAATGAAATCACACAATTATATATACAAAATACAAACATAAAGTGGAAGTATATTCCGGTTGCCTCTCCTTGGTATGGTTCTATCTGGGAGAGGAATATACAGACAGTAAAGAATTGCTTGAAGAAAGCAATTGGCAAAAAACAGATACACTTATTTGGGTTACTCACTCTCCTGGCTGAGATTGAGAACATCATTAACAATAGACCACTCACTTATGTGAGTGACAACATTAATGACCCAGAACCATTAACTCCAAATCATTTGATTCGGGGAGAACAAGTTAGTCTCCTGCCGGACTACAATATAGACTCTTCAGAAGACCCAAACTGGACTCAACGACATGATGAGCTCCAGACTAAGTTACAACATTTAACTAGAGTTAAAGCTCATTTCATTAAACAGTGGAAAACTGAGTACTTGATGGGTCTAAGGGAGAGACATAAACAAATGACTAAGAAGGATTGGTCTGACACAATTAAGGTAGGGGACCTTGTTCTCATACATGACAGTACTCCAAGACAAAACTGGCCTCTGGCTAGAGTTTCAGAACTCAGACCAGGGGCAGATGGGGTAACAAGAGTGGTCAAATTAAGGACTTCAACGGGTGACACAACAAGAGACATTTCTCTTTTGTACCCTTTAGAGTCTGGACCCAAAACAATGGACTTTGGAGAACCTTCTCCACTGACAGTAACAACTGGAGACACTAAACTTCCAGTAACTATTCCTTTGACAGTAGGAGTGGTGACGCATCCTACTACAACATTGACAGACACAAGACCTCAGCGACAAACAGCATTAAAGGCGCGACTATTTTTACAACAAAAAATAGATGCTGGGGAATTGTAATTTTATCTTCTAACTTTCATTTTTCTTTTCTTATGGTAAAGACCATAGACAGTTTCATCCTATGGATGTATATTTTATCTTCTAATTAAATGCTACACCTTCTCCATGAGAAGGTGAGGATAGGCACTGTTAATCAGATTAACAGGCATTTACAGTTAAATAGTTAGCTAGTCTACACTCAGACAAAAATTGGTGACAATGACACCAAAATTTTTATCTCCCGGGGCCCCCAGTATATGGAAAACTGATGAGTGGGTAGTTGGGAGGTAACGAAAATGGTTCACTGAGTAGGTAGGTAGTTAATCTAACAATTATTAAATTCCTTTTATGTCAATAACTGGGTGGAAGAAACCAATTGGTTGCTCACCAGAGTTATTCTCCACACTAGTATTTATATACTGTGTGGGAGGAGCGTGCTCGGTAATGGAGATACATTACCGCTCAACCAACCGAGGAATAAACCAAGACAACGCTGGTACAAGAAGCCCCGCGAAGAGGAGAACAAAGGGAGAACGAAAACGAAGAACGGGGCGAGAGGACGTACCAGCAAAGTGCGCTCTCGAAAACATAACCGGAGAAGGGAGACACTCCGATAACAAAAAGTAAGTGACTAATTGAGTTTTTACACCAAAGTTAATCTCATTAAATTAAGCTGGGTCAGACAAGTTAGGCCTACATTGTGGCCTAAGACCCAGCATCAACTCATAGCTTAACAAAGGTGAAGGTAGATTGCCCTAACCTAATTCTTGTGAGGAATCCTACTGTGGACCTCAATTTATCTGCCCGCTCTGGACCATTTCCGGAATCTCTAGGCTGACCCCTCTAGGCTAGACTTGATCTACTCTATAGTTAGACTGGAGATAAAAAGGGTAAAAAGGAAAAAAATGCTTCTATTTTAGGTTTATCAAACTATTATAAAATTTTATCTTAGAATTATCTAATAGTTTGATTAAGATTCTTAAATGATAAGAATTCGTTTTGTAAAAATGCCTTTTCATATGCTTAATATCTTCAGCTGCCACAAGAGGGCTGAATTTAACTTAAAAATGACAATTAAGTATGATTCTGTATTTACTTGAAAAAGGGAACAGTAATAAATTAGGATGTCTCTCCTCCTTTATACTGGCTTGAGACAGTTAAGAAACGTTATTTCGTGCCTTAGCGGAGTTACCATCCTTTCCCCAACCAACCTCCCTCTAGAAAGGGTTCTTGCTGAAGACTATTTAGTAATTTGCTTTTGTGTCAAATTTTGGCTGTTTTTTCCTTGATTCTAATGTAGCACGACTCCAACCGTCTCTGTTTGTGGGTCCGCAGACTGATCCAGCAGCGTCTGTAACGAGCTTGACGCATCTCTCTACGGCTTGTGTATGACATGGAAACTGAAATAATTCTGAATGAAGAGTAGTACCATGTTTGATGCATGATTCAATATCATCAAGAGAAACTCCTTTGGTTATCGGTGGTTCTGCTATCTGAAAATCTTGCCACATAATGAGATCTGTATAGTCTTTGGCATAAAAATTTATTTCTGGCACCTTAAAATACCTGATAACATCTGTTTCTTGAATGCATGCCCTTGCTTTTATGATACGCCTAAATCCCAACTGACGCACATGCTCCCTTTCATCAGCTATCATTGCAATGAGAATGTTTTCTTGATTTGCGTAATATGCATTTCGCTGAATGACTGAGTCATGTACTCTCCTAAGCTCTTCACGGAGATACCGGCTTCTTGCAATCATATGCCACATATGTTTAGCACCATATTGGCATAATGGTTTACGCTTTATCTGAAACCACATTGGTGCGTATACCCTAACAATGAAAGTAGCTAATTCTTGTAAATTGCCTGAAGGATTCTCTGTGCTTGCCAGAGCTGGGCAATAAATACATTGAATGTATTTAAATACTAAATACTAAATACATGGGAGAAATGTATTTAAATACTAAATACTAAATACATTTTACGAATGTATTTAGATACTAAATACAAAATACATCAATTGTATTTAAATACATTTGTAAATACATTTTAAATACATACAAATTTTAACATATGCATTCACTAATTCATGAGTAACAACAATATAAAATGCTTGATAAAGGATAAAGAAATAGTACAATCTAATTTCCGATTATATATTTTCCTTTTTAGAACAAAAAAACAAAAGAACTTAGAACTTACGATGCTCAACCAGTGACATATTATCAGGGGTGCAGTGCCAATTTTATAGGTGCCGGAGCTCTGGTGGGCCTGACAAAAGCCTGCCATTTCCTATCCTGTTTCTATATATGCCACACGATGACTAAGTATTTCGTGTTTGCACTCACTAATTATCATAAAATAAATATAATTATCAAACAAATAAAGAAAAAAGAGCAATCATGTATTTTATCAATTTAAGAAGTTAAAACTACTTAGTGCTTACCAAATACCACCAATGGGAAGTTTCACAATAATTTCCACAAAGGGTCAGGCGTGATATGTTTTCGGGGGTCTGAAGCAACTCTTGTCCTGGTGTCATCTGCCGATCTGTGGTACCGCAGCCATGATATGGCATATGGCTCAGGATTCCACTGAACTAGAGGAGGTCCATGTAGTTTAACAAACATAAGCGCTGATACATGATTTATGAGAATTCTTGAGCGTGTTGTTGTTATTATCAAGTTCATGTGACTGAATCCCCTCTCACACTCAGCAGTACTAATAGGAATAACTTGTGAACAGCTCAGTAATGGGTGTAAATCTTGGGGGATGCGGCGCCCATGATTTTCTACATAGTCTCTAAAGGCATTTAGTACAGAGTAAGAAGAAAGCTTAAACCTCTTACAGAGAGATGAGATTTCAGCTTCTCCGTAATTAGGTGGTATTTCATCAGGCCAGTAGTCTTTTTCAAGGACATACATTTCATTTAGCAGTGATTTATACATACTTTGAGGTTCAGAAGTTTGAGAACCTTTCATGGATGTTGTCGTGAACATACGGTCTGCAAATTGTTCACAAGACTAGTAAGAAACTGTTGATAATTAATGGAGACAATTTTTTTGTTGCTTGTTATGGTAATTCCTCCAAACTTCCTCTTGCAGAGGTGCCGGAGCGGCGCTCCGGCAACACTGCACCCCTGCATGATATTATACTCATTATATCATTGCAAAATGAGTAACAATTAATGAGTAGATGAGACATAAACGTAAACATAAAACGTAAACATAAACATAAGGCACCTTACGAATTCTCTTTTATTTCACGGTTGCTGCGGATCAAAACCAATCTTTCAAAAGTTTTGTCTGAAAGAGAGTTTCTTTTGGGAGTCAAAGTGATTCCCGCGAATGAGAATATTCGCTCTACCGGTGCCGAAGATGGTAATGTCGTGTTATAGCGGAGGAACAGTCTTTTTATGAGAGGATGTTTTCCCAAACTGTTGAAACATGAACCATGCTGTACTACACTGTCGACGCGTCGTACTGTGCTAGTACAGAACGTGTATTAAACCAGTAAAAGTATTTACATTTTTATATTTTGAGTATTTAAATACATTGTATTTAAATACTATATTTAAATACATGAAAAACAATGTATTTATAAATACAGTTCTAAATACACAAATGTATTTAAATATGTATTTAAATACAAATGTATTTAAATACTGCCCGGCTCTGGTGCTTGCATATAACCGCGAGTCCTGTTTGCTGTGGTGAGCCACCTTGAATGTAATATATTGCCTGGACTCTTATGACTAAGACTCTTTGAGAATGTTCCACTTGATATAGCCTTGTGAATTTCAAGAAGGTATTTCTGGTCAGTACTTATGTCATCTACATCAACTTCACACATGTCCTCTTGAATTTCAATGGGTTTGAAGTTAACTATGGGAAGCTTTTCACAGTCTGAAAGTGCTCGGCCAATTTCTCTTGAAAATGCTCTTGGTCCAGTAGTGGTACCATCCAAGTGATGAAACAGATGGCGCAATGGAAGTTCATTAAGGTGTAAAAGGCATATCAGCCACTGCAATGGCTTATTAAAGGCTTCTTCCAGTAATCTTATTGTGCCTCCAATACTACCAGTGTTAACCACTGTCGAATCACAGCCAACTGCAACGATGTTCCCTATATCAACATTCCTTTCTTTCAAGCAATTCACTAGCGCTGTGCAAATTTTATTTAGCTTTGCCACTGGAAGGTGTCACATGTGCAAAGTACAGAGTGTGGTTCAGATATTATGCTGATATGCTCTTCGCGTTTGGTTCTTTGGTGGTTAGAGCCATCACTCTCCTGGACTTGAATCATTGTTTTATCCTTTCTGCCATCAAAGTATAATTCCCGCATGGTTTTTGGCTCTCCTATCTGTTGTAGTTCCTTTCTCTGTTTTTGTCTTTCACGTCTTAGCTTACTTCTGTCTATAATATTCCCTTTGTCTTCGGGAGTAACAATTTTAAGATCTGCCAATACTGCAGAAGCAATAGCAGCCCCAGCTCTGTCCGACATTTTAAATCTATCACAAGTAATTGCTAATGAAGGCAGTGGCTCACGCATCTGTTGTTCTGATATTACATATTGAGTCGAGGTTGTATCTTCCTCATTATCTTCAGATATCTCTTCTAGTTGTTGAAGTTCACTTGTCTCTGTTTCGATTTGTAAGTTGGACGTATTGGTTATAGCAGCACTAGTTGTTTGTGAGGATTCCAGACGTGCTTTTTCCATTTCCTTTCGATGTTCTCTTGCTGGTAATCGTCTTGTGTGTGCTATGTCAATGCTTCCTATCACCATTATTCTGCGTGTTCGTTGGTCATTTAAAAAATCCTGCTCTTTTGGAGGGACTTTCTTACTCTTTTCACATGAGCATCTCCTAAACTCCTTACATTTGCAGGTGCAGATGTCAAACAAAGTGCATTTTGAAGAGTTTTCAAATTCTTCAAGCTGATTTTTGTACTTAGGCTGATCCTTGCGTGACTTGTATGGCTTTAATAAGGACCTGTATTTATCATGGTACACTCGCATCATCTGTAAAACGCGTGTATGTGAAACTATTGGCAAAGAGGCCTTCTTCCAAATATTTTCTACCTTTTTGGAAACTGCCTCTGCTATTTCAGAAAATGAAGGCTCCTTGTTATTCATCTGCTCCTTCACTAAATGTTTTGTGAACAGGTAATCTTTCATAATGCAGTTATAAGTTGGTAGTTGTTAGAAAATCTAGAAGAGGAAGAACCATTGTTGTCCCAAGGCGATATGATGACTAAGCTGATTGATGCAGCATTGCTTGTATATATTAAGTTAAGGTGTATATATATCCATCTCATAATTGTAAGGTTAGTGAAAAATTAACTTAATTTAGAGCTAGCATTTTTGAGCTCTTGTGGCATCATTGTTTGGTCACACTGTTGGCATCATTTTGAGGCGCTGCGCGTTCTTTCTACTCGTTTGTGGAAGGTCGTACGTAAAGGTGTGGTCTGATAGAGAGCTCTCTTGCAATTCAGTTTGGTTGTTTAGATACATGATTGTTGCATCGTGCAATAGTCCAGGTTGCGTTGTTGTTGCAAGGTTCAGAAAGAAGACCACAAATAGTACCCTTTTTGTTTACTTTAAGTTCATGTAATTAAGGTCTAAGGTAGGCCCGCATCGAGTCAGCAACCCTGAGGTTACCCTGAGGTAGGACCTAATAGGATCTCAAATCCGTAAGTTTTAATTTAGCTTAACTTGGGCTTTAGGTAGAACTTGCCCTTTAGAATTTGGCCGTTCACGGCTCAGCTGGGATTTTGAACCCGACAAATAAGTAAAATAACAGTAGTTGCATATCACTCATCTCACAAGGTACTTCAAATATGGCACACTTCATATGTTCTCTAGTGAAATGTTTATATTTAGTATTTGATGCCATAATATTTTTAAGAAAAATTCACAATCACAAAATATCCTGTAACATCAAAACATTATATAATTAATATATATAATATATTTTATAAGTATATATAATATATTATATAAATATATAATATATTATATAAATAAACTAAAATTATATAATACATTATAACAAGCATTTTATAATAAAATCAATATTATCTCTATATAAATCACTTTAAAATAAAGTTTTATAATATTCCGATCATATTAAAAAACTCTCCGATCAACTGAGCGACTAGGCCTACTACCTAAGAAGAAAAGTGTCAACACACTGTTCTAATGACTCACAGAAAGAAATTCCTTCACACCAAAACCCTCCCCCACAACCCTCCCCAAACCCTCCCCCACAACATTCAGTGTAGTCTCAACATGACTCAGTTACTCTAAATTGTGTTAACTTCAGCTCTCTTGTAGCAGCTGAAGATATTAAGCATATGAAAAGGCATTTTTACAAAACGAATTCCTATCATTTAAGAATCTTAATCAAACTATTAGATAATTCTAAGATAAAATTTTATAATAGTTTGACAAACCTAAAATAGAAGCATTTTTTTCCTTTTTACACAAAATTGTGTTAACTTTAGCCCCCTGGTGGCAGCTGAAAATATTAAACAAATGAACTCATATTTTGGCAGGTATATATCGTCCACTAAATGCAACTTTTAATCACTATTAGAACTTCATACTAGAAAATAAGTATTTTTCGCTCCACCCTAAATGTGCACTTTACAAGTTTACAACAACGTGTGTTTATAGCTATAAGAGTAGTTCGCTTAGCGCCTTACGCTACTAGGCCTAAGTCTAAGTGGTAGCAAAACTCCCTGGTGTACGCTGTAAACTAATGCAAAAATCATTCCTGTACGTTAACAATATTACGAAATATAAGCAATTTAAACTGTTGCGTCTTTTTTGAATGGCCCTGTATATATATGTATATATTGACGATTGGTTAGGTTAAGTCGTAATATTTTTGTTAGTTTTAACGTTTTATTTGAGGGAGTCATTTAAAAAATGTCTCCTAAAGATCCTACTGTAGTTTACTTTCCCCAACTTTGACCTAGTGTAGTTTACGTTCCCCAACTTTGACCTAGTGTAGTTTGTGTCCCCTTTTGCGTCATGGGGGACGTAGGCTAAACTACATTTGCTCCAGATGTACTTTTCCACCCTCAAAGATTTAGTGGAATATCTAAATAATGACAATGAAGCGTCACCTTATCCTTATGTGTACAGTGTAAAAGAGCGGTGGACTGTAATTTACAAGAAAAAGGTCAGTAATTTAGGTTTAGATATCTACGCAAAAGGTTCACATGTAAATTATCCCTCTTGGCAAACACGAGATAAGTCTCATTTAAGTTCGTGAATTTTTGTTAGTTATTAATGCATAATTTTCCTTTTATATTAAGGACTCGGAGACGGGTGCTCACACGAATATGACTGAGGGACGGTACGATATCCCTATTCATCATAGGAGGTAAGTTACTTTAGTAAATCCGGGTGAATCTTGTGTTAAGGTTAGGCATACTTATGCCTGTTTAGGTGGGTAGGTTAAGTTAGTAAAATGGTGAGAGTGATGCCTGCAGGTCAGGCGCGTGCTCCTCGGTTTGGTGGGTAGGTTAGAAGAGACGGTACTATCCTGTTATTTCCCCACCAAATTTGCTATAGCAATGTTATATGCTACAGCGCGTATAATAGGATGTAATTATTAGGTAAAAGTTGCTTAAAATTAATCGAAACTTACGGAAAAATTATTGAATGCCCGGTTAGATCAACTGTACGTCATTGACGATTGGTTAGGTTAAGTCGTAATATTTTCGTTAAAACCAACGAAAATATTACAACTTAACCTAACCAGTCGTCAAGGGCGTACAATTTACCTAACAGGACATTCAATTAACCTGACTGGGCATTCAATAATTTTCCCGTAGGTTTCGATTAATTGTAAGCAACTTTTACCTAATAATTATATCTTGTTATATGCGCTACAGTACAAGGTGTTTCAGGTCGACCCTAGAAATATGGAAATTGGCGGAATTTGTAGTTTGGTATTTGAAGTTTGTCATAGTAATTCCGTAACTAATATGAAGTGTTTCTTTTTACTACAGGTACAATTTCAAATACCAACTTCAAATACCAAATACAAACTATAAATTCCGCCAATTTCCATATTTCTAGGATCGACCTGAAACACCCTGTATATTGGCGCTGTAGCAAATTTGGTGGGGAGATAACAGGATAGTACCATAGTCTTATGCCATATGTATCATATATTATATATATACAAAGGTGGGCAGGACCGAGTTCCAAAAGGACCGAACTCCAGGAACTCGGTCCTTTTTAAGGACCGTGAGCGGGAAAGTCGGTCCTTTTTTCAGTGAGGACCGAAATGAGGAGCGACGGTCCATTTTTAAGCAATTCCGGACGGTCCGGTCCGGACGGTCTTTTTTAGTGATTTTAGTGTGTTTAGTGATTATTTGAAGTTCTAAAGAAGATGGATCGTTTCCTCCAGAAGACTCAGAAAGAGACTGAGACTGAACCGAAACTTGTTTCAACACCTGGACGAGACGAAGAATCTACTGATGTTAGTGCTTCAACTTCAAGCCGAAAAGGTCAGGGCTCAGTGACAGCCATTTTGAAATGCTAGTCTTCTTGAAGGGAAACTCAAGCATTTAACTTAATAACTTTTTTTCATCATTTATGTATTGTATTAATTATAATTTATGTTAATAAAATTAAAGATTTCCGGTGTCTTTAATTTCATTTTTCATTTTAATCAAATTTTTCACTTATATTATATATAAGGACAGAGCACCGAGTCGTTCCTAGGTCCTATCTTCAGAAAGGACCGTGACCGGGACCGTCGGTCCAGTTTGAGGCAAGGACCGGGACCGTCGGTCCTTTTTGAGGCCCGGGTACCCACCTTTGTGTATATATATATATATATATATATATATATATATATCGTGATATTGAAAATATCACGACTTAACCTAGCCAATCGTCAAAGGCGTACAGTTGACCTAACCGGGCATTCAATAAGTTAGGGGACAGATAATAGAAAAGTACAGTATTAAGTTTCAAGTACGCCAGATTTTGGTGACCCACCCAATTCATACTTCGGACCAGTCAGAGTGACTCTTACATCCGGGTTAGGGCGCACCTAAAGCAAAACACCCACGTCTAATTTCTTTAAAATATTTATGGTCAGATTTTCATGAAATTTTCAATATAGAGGTTTTCAAATACTAACTGGGCCTTCAATGTTTTTCCGATGTCCGCCATTGAAGGCCCGATTAGGTCAACTGTATGCCCTTGACAAATGGTTAGGTTAAGTCGTGTTATTTTCGTTAAAACTAACGAAAATAACACAACTTATTCTAACCAGTTGTCAAGAACATACAATTAACCTAACCGGGCATACAGTTGACCTAACCGGGCCTTCAATGATGGACATCGGAATAACACTGAAGGCCCGGTTAGGCCAACTGTATACCCGTTTTTTTTTTTTTAATTCAAATTTTTTTTAAAAAATGGTGTGCGTTATTCCGATGTCCACCTTGAAAACCTCTATATTGAAAATTTCATACAAATGTGACCATAAATAAAGAAATTACACAGGGGGTGCTTTTGCTTTAGGTGCGCCCGGGTTAGGTGATCGTTCTAGGTTGGTTAGTTATTTCCTACGTCACCAATTTTCGGCCAGTCAGAGTTCCAAAAACTGGTTTCCCTGAAACTTTATATTAAATTTCTGAGACATCAACTTTTTGCTTCGTGGATCCTGAGTGGAAGAAAGATGATGACATCATCAATATGATTTGCTATGATTGGCCAAGAGCTCATGCCAACCAGGCCATCCAGCATCCTTGTACAGTAGCAAATTTCACTTTGTCAAAAAACTGGTGTCTCTGGAACTAATATTTACAGGCTATATAATGATATAAGTTAACTGATCATATTTTACCAAAGCAGAAAAATAACTGCATCACAAGTAATGAATAACCAGAGACCCTTAAAATATGTATACATCTCTACACTAAAAAATGGAAAAATATGCCATAAAAATTGCAAAATATGGCCTTATGAAAAAAAAAAATGTTCCATGTTTCATATGACAACATGGAACAAATGTATTTATAACTAAATACAACATTTGTCTGGCTTCATTTTAAAAATTTTTTTTTTTTTTTTTTAAAGCTGTACTCTTTATAATATATGAGCCTTCATATTGGTATCTGTTCTTCTTATGGGCCCTTTATTTGAAATAAAGCATTTGTTAAATAGGTAAATCTTACTTTTAAGGCCGCGCAGCAACCACGTATCCTTCATTAATAACATATATATCAATCGATTATGGTAATTATTTAGATGTAACATTTAGATGTAACAAATTATTGTAATTTTTTTATTTTTTTTTATTTTGAAAAGTTTACATAGATGTATATAGCGTTTTTTCTGCTCTATCGATTGATAAACGTGTTATTAATGTAGGATACGTGGTTGTTGTGCGGCCTTAAAAGTAAGATTTACCGGAAAATATATCGATGAAATTATTACAATACTCACGCGGTTATCCCTGATTCACTCAACCGTGAATCGAGTTAACCGTGATTTAATAATTGTTAAAATTATGCATTTATTCGTGATCATGCCGCCGAGTTAACCGTGATTTGCTGCGGTGTTTACATCCGTGGCTCGCCTCCCGCCAGCCCACCACAACGCGTCTCCGTCACTGTCTCTCCGCGCTTCATAGAGTATACAGTATATGTGCG
This sequence comes from Bathynomus jamesi, assembly GCA_023014485.1. Taxonomy (NCBI): domain Eukaryota; kingdom Metazoa; phylum Arthropoda; class Malacostraca; order Isopoda; family Cirolanidae; genus Bathynomus; species Bathynomus jamesi. Next base: position 598,347 of record JAJOZX010000797.1, read on the forward strand.
CTTGTGGTTTCGCATATCTTCAGTCTTGTGGTAAGTACAAACTATTTAATTATATATTATACTATAATAGAATAATACTGTATGTGGTGGCGGGCAGGGGCGGCTGCACTACCCACCCACCGGCGGGGTATACTGAGTTAACCGTGAAATCTGGTTATCCGTGATCACAGACCGCCCTTCAAACACGGATAACTGGGTGAATACTGTATTGTGGTCATTATTATTTTGATACTGAAATTTTTCATTAGAATGTTAAGCTTTTTTTAAAAACAATTTCATGATGGGTAACTTACGAATACATTTTAAGTTTGTACAAAAACGGTAATAATAAAAATAATAATAAATACAAAATATATTTATTTGTAAATAATTAATTTTCGTTATGGGATATCATACGAAATGAATTATAAAATATTCTGTAAATATTTACCTTTATAACTCATTTCACGGTTTTTATGTTATCCAAATTATTGTATTTGAAAGTATGAATTAAATAATAAAAGGCGCTGAATTTTTAGTGTGGCTTTAGAAGGTCCCCAGTTCATTACTTTTACGATATTCTAACAATACTTTTTTCCTAATAAAGTCACAAAGTGGAATTCATTGTTGAGACCATTTACTCATAAACTAACAAGAACAAAAGATAAAGATTACTACTGTACTGCGGTCACGACCTAGAAGAACTTGCTGTAAAGACGGCGTGAGCAATACATGATAATGTTTGTACTAAAAACTCTCGACAAATCTGTTCCAGATTGTTAAAATGGAATAAAAACATAATGGAATGCCCGGTCATGAAGAATTTGCATCATCCTTTAAGCGAAAGAACAATGGCGCCGCCTGGGGGACAAAGGTGGAAAATTCTCTCACCGTATGAAGACTAAAATTATTTGTTATTCTACTCCTGGAAACGCAGAACTTCAAAAATGCACATTCAGTAGCATTCAAAATTTGGCTTCGTAAATTCCTAACCAAGTCCCTCCTGCATGATTAGCCGTGCATGGCGAACTAAAGGGGACAAAAGGACTAAAGGACGAAAGTGGATAATGTTTTTTTTCTTCATTGGATGTGACTAAATGCGAAGCAGTATAACGATATATACAATAGGGTGATGTCGACATTTATTTGAAAAAGCAAAATACCCACTTTTTATCTATCCATTTATTTGCCTCTCTCTCTCTCTCTCTCTCTCTCTCTTCTCTCTCTCTCTCCATATATATATATATATCAGCATTTCTTAACCTGGGGAAATTTCAGGAATCCAGGGGGTATTTACGGCAGAATTTTGTTTGGTGATCGTATAATTAGTGTGCATTATAAGTCTGCTAATCTTATTAAATTTTGTCTTCGAGGCTACTTTTTCCTGTATCCTAATGCAGGGGGAAATCGGGTAGGGCGAACTGGTCGAAGGGGGAAATTACACGAAAAAGGTTAAGAACTGCTGATATATATATATATATATATATATATATATTTGTTAAACACAGACCGTGCATGGAACAAGGAACTCTTCTGGGAAATTACATCCACTATAGTTCGAATAAGTAATGATAAATGACAAATACTATAGTTTTTTCGTTTTCATGATGGAAAGCCCAACGTGGGCACTGGGTTACTCGCAAAGAGGCCCCAAAATATAGCTTCCCTCACCAGCTATCTGCAAAGCAGATAGGATCCAGCTTTGGGACAGGATCTAGGGTTTACAGCTTACACCTAGCCTACTACATTCAGAACCTCAATATACGCAAGAAACTCGTTGCATTCACGTCGGATTGAATACATCAAAGAAAAAGGGGTAACTATTGTATTTTTAGCCAAAAAAACAAAACTTAAACCTCAACCAGGGGTCCAGGACATTGAGCGTCCACTTTTCAAGGCACACATAACACGTCCATTTAATATACACAAACTCGGGGGACCATTCTGAGTTTATATATATATAATAATATATATATATATATATATATATGTGTGTGTGTGATGCAAACCCACAAGGAAAAAGAAAAAATAATTCCAAGAGCTTTCGTGTATTACTGTTGAATACACGAAAGACCTTGGAATTATTTTTTTTTTTCCTTGTGGGTTTGCATCACACACACACACACACACACACACATATATATATATGACACCTCGTCAGGGAACTGTTGAATACACGAAACGAAAGCCTTGGAATAATTTTTTCTTTTTCCTTATGGATTTGCATCATTCATTCATTTCACGTGTTTAAGCGTGAAATTTATCCTCTATATATATATGGGATGAATTTCACAATTAAACACGTGAAATGAATGAATGATGCAAACCCACAAAGAAAAAGAAAAATGATTTCAAGGCGTTTCATGTATTCAGAAGTACACCTCGTCAGGGAATGCATGAAAGGCCTTGGAATCATTTTTCTTGTGGATTTGCATCATTTATATATATTGTTCATTCTGACGAAGGTCAAGCTTTTCACTCCACCTTAGACCTACAGTTTAACGTGGAATCCGAACCACGCCCCACCAGCAGCCCAGCGTCTCAACCACTAGGCCACCTAGGGTACCCATTTATCTACCAACCACTTTCTTTATTGTGTGGAAGGATGAACAGCTGGGTTTTGCTGTGCGCCGGCTGCCGTCGGGTCTCGAACCCGGGGCCGATGGATTCGTAGTCAGCGACGCTAACCACTACACCACCGAGGCGCATATATATATATATCTTAAAAAGAAGTTAATTTAGGAAGTGTGCTCAATAATAGTTCATGATGAATGATGAGTATCTCTGATAGCATCTTACTTCAAATTCCATTCTGAGTGTCATTTTCATCCCGGTAATGACCGTTCTTAAAATATGAATTTCAGGTTTTAAGGAACTTTTTCCTGGTACGAATCCGTCCCTCAAGGAGTTTCTTTCCTACTTGTCCATTAAGAACAATCCAACATGGATTCAACACTGATCTAACGGGTTATTACATGACATGTTAATCTTTCTAGCGGCAATTTAGATATAATTAAACTAACAAAAAACTAACCTGACAAACGTTTAGTTTAGTTTGTGTTTTTGTTTGTTTTGTCGTTGTTTAACCTCTTCCATAATGGAAAAGTCGTGTGACGGAGGGGATATACAGCTTTACTTTCGATTCCAACCATCGGTCGCTACATCATCTGGACGCTTAGGATAGTCACCCATCCAACTACTTCCCAGACCCAATGTTGCTTAACTTCGCTGATCGACGGGAAGTGGTGTTACAATACTGACCACTACGTAGCCCGGACGTTAGTGACTCTAGTGACCTAACCGGGCTCTCATAACATTTACAGTGAACTAATTGCAAGTAATAGTGATCGTAGTGCGAAATTATCAACAAAACTGGAATTGGAAAAGACGAATTTGAGGGAAAAAACTTATCTTGAGATTCACCCTTTAGGATTTCTCTTATTTAGATTAGAAATAAAATTGTTGATAACGAACGATAATCATAATTCAGATGAAAAGGGTTACGTCTTGGACACGTCGCAATACCGTTTCCTGTTAGATCAGTGAAGTTAAGCGACGTTAGGTCTGATCAGTAGTTGGACGGGTGGCCGTCCTCTGGTTGTTTGTTCCGTTTAACGTCTTTCGTTCACCAGAGGGCGCCGAGGCGGGTTGTAACGCCACCAACCGGGAAAATAAGTCCCCTTTAAAAAAGGAACTAGGTCGAACCAAATATATTACGTGCAGCGGGATCGTTATTGCCTCCCCTCTCTTCATTTTTCAGACTGGCTTGGGTAGTCTATGGCTGAGTTTAACATCCTCTGCATGCGTTCAGATGATGTAGCGACTCGTAGATGGTTGGGATCCCACGTAAAGCCGTAGGTTCCCTCCGTCACATGATTTTTTGCAGTTACGAAGAAGGAAATTACACACACACACACACACACGCAAATACTCTAGAACATTTTACTGCAATTGTTACGTTCACTATTTCACTCCTTTATGCCGGTAATATTCACAAGATAATACTCGGTACGTTCATTAATAAAAAGCTTGACATATATTAAAGAGTGAAAGAAGTTTGGCTGATTCCGCTCGAATACGAGAGGTGCTTCGAAATATACCCCACCACCGCCGGGTATATTCTATATGCACTTGTAAATAAAACAAAATAAGCATTTGGGTATGAAGGTTTAAAATTTAATGAGTTCGGCAATACATTTTATGTTTCAGCCTTTTCATAATCATATATATATATATATATATATATATATATATTAGCAAAGTAAACACCTTGGCACACTGTTAAGATTTGGCATGTCAAAACAGTCTGGTTTTACATATCAACTAGCAAATTGTCCGAATGCTTAAATAATATCAGTTTTAATTAATTATACCCATTTTTTATGAAATTTGTTTATATATTAAGTATAGATTAGATTTTGCTTATACGTAAATACGTATAGAAGTTACTTTAGTATAAAGAGCTTCATGTATTTAGACCTCATTACCAATTAGTGATAAACAAAGTTAAAATAAAAGTAATGAAACGCAAATCCACTGAACCAATCAAAACACAGATTCACTTAGTGGGCGGAGCTTCAACTATATTTGTGAAAGAACTTTGAATTTCGTTCAGAAATATTTTGCACTCATTGTGGGTAGTTTGTGTTTATTACTGAAGTTATTTTATAATCACGATTGTTTGTGGATAAAGTAATGTGATTTAATAATGTGATTCTAAAATTTGAGTTCGTTTTTGAAGTTTTTAATTCTTAAAATCATCTTGAACTTACGTGAAAACAGCTGGATATTGAAAATGTAAATATTTGTTTTATTAATAGCGAACTGATCTTTAAGTAAAATAACAGGATAAAAAGGGGATGCCACACACATGTTTAGACCGAAGTGAATCAGCGATCATTCTGTTTTATGGCATCTCCGGGCTTGAATGACGTGTAACAGCCCTTGAGAGAGACAGCGTTCAAAAATGGCACTACTCTTCATTGGTATGGTCTTAGCGCTGACTTCTGAATTGGCTCCCGGAATAAACGGAGACCCGCTTTATGACAACATCCATTCAGGGCATGGGCAGTGCAAACCGATACCCTTCGAAGCCTGCAAGGACGTTGGGTATAACCTGACGGCGATGCCGAACCTGGTTGGTATCGAATTAGAGAGTGAGGCGGAGTACAGCCTGGGCACATTTAAACCTTTGGTAAAGTTCGGCTGCTCATCTCAGTTGCAGTTCTTGTTGTGTGCCTTCTACGCCCCCATGTGCACCCCACAAGTGCCCACCCTCATCGGCCCCTGCCGCCCCTTATGTGAGGGGGTGAGGGACCGCTGCGCCCCCGTCCTCAGGGGATTCGGGTTTCCTTGGCCTTCCGCATTTAACTGCTCCGTCCTTCCGCCCGTCAACAATGAGCACCATATGTGCATGGAGGGGCCAGAAGAAACTGTCCCTCTACCCCCAACACTCCCTCCTCCGCCCCCGCCCCGTCACACCCGATCACGATGCGCCCATTTAGCCCAGCCCCAACTGCATGCTTACTTAAATGCTTCTGGCCGGTGCGCCCCGCTTTGCGGGGCTGACGTGTCTTTCTCTGGGGAGGACAAGGCGTTCGCGGGTGTTTGGATGGCCATTTGGAGCGTCGCGACTTTCTGTGTCGGCGTGGGCGCTTTGGCCACCCTTCTCCTCGACGCTTCTCTCTTCCGCTACCCCGACAGGTCTGCTGCCCATATCTGCCTCTGCTACGCCCTCGTGGCGGCTGGGTACCTAGTTCGTTTAGGGGCTGGGGGCGGATCCATCGCGTGCAGGAAGGACCCAGAGTTGGGAGTGTCAGTGGGAATAACGGAGGGGGCTTTGAGTACCCCGTGCGTTGCGGTATTCCTCCTCCTGTATTACTTCTCAATGGCCGCCGGTGTTTGGTAAGACTTTTGAGCATCTTTGGAGATGGTAGTCACGATTCGACGATATGTTGACAGTTTTTAATGTTTCTGTCTCAGTTCATGCTTTCTTGTTCCCTTTAAGGTGGGTAATACACAGCGCCTGCTGGTTCCTGAAAGCGTGGAGGGGCGTGTCCCACGAGCAGTTCCTCCTGCAGTCTTCTTGGCTCCATGCCCTTGGATGGGGGGCACCTTCGGCTCTCACCATCGTCTGTCTCGTCCTTAGAAAGGTGGAGGCTGACGAACTTACGAGTAAGAATTTACATTTTAGTAGTAGTAATAGTAGCAGTAGTAGTAGTCGTTGTGTTGTTGTGTTGTTTTTGTTGTTAAATTATGAACGTTGTAAATGTAAGGTTATATATGATGAGCCCCCCCGTGGGAATAAAATGAGCACATTAAAAATATCGAAATGTACGTGAAATATTTCATAATAAACATCAAAACAAAACTAGAATTTTTCTCGAAATTTTTTTGAGAAAGATTTTATTCTAATTTTTATCGTCAATGAAACTTAAAATAGTTGTCTTTGTAAATGAAAGTTAGGTTTAGTTATGACCGGTTAGGTTACGCTACACAGCGTCCGTAGCTCAGTGGTAACATCGAAGTGAGGATACTGATGTCATGGGTTTGAACCCCGATGATGCTTGCAAAAATAATACGAGTTAATGGAATTGACCGCATTAGTTGGCCTGAGCGCTGCGCTAGTTTATAGTCCTCCTGAATGATTAATAGGTTAGGTTTACAGGGAGACCGTCACCGCGCAGAACAAACTAAAAGGGTACTTGCTACAAATTATCACCAAACACGATGCTGCAATATTAATAGCAGAACTATACTAAAAGGCACAGAATCGAAATGGAGAAAGAAATATTCCTAAATCTTCTGAATTTTAGAGGTAATTTCTCTCAGACGAGTCTCAGTTCCTTCAGGAAACGTCAAATGGGCTTGCATGAACGTAGAGAAAGTTAATTCACCTATGAAGATTCCTGCTTACAGCCTGTATTCATCCTTGAGAACCATTTTTTTCATTGTTCCATTGCAAAATTCCATTTTAGCACGCATGTGTTGCAAGAAGACTGTGCAGCCTGTTGCACCGTATAATCATTCATCATTAGAAAAGACAAAAAAGATTAATTTCCGCAAATCTCAGCTATGAATCCCTTTGATCACGTTTGCAAGCGTCTTGATCACCAAACATGGTAAACTGAATCTTCTCCCTCATCTGTATCAAATCTAAAGGAAATACTGGGTGGAATTAAGCAATATCTGAATAATACTGGCATCCAAAACCTCATCGCCCTCATATTACAACGTGTCAAAGCCTCCCTAAAGCATATTAAAAGACAAAAGTTATATCGATTGCGTGTTTTACCTATTTGTATGTTTTCTGAAGGTATATGTTATAGGCCTATGTATACATTAGAAATAAAACTGTTTTTGGTGCTCATTTTATTTATGCGGGTCTCTCTCTCTCTCTCTCTCTCTCTCTCTCTCTCTCTCTCTCTCTCTCATGAATCTATAAGGACTACGTCGTAGCCAATGTCGTAACATTGCTTCCCGTTGATCAGCGAAATTAAGCAACATTGGGTTGGATGGGAGACCGTCCTCCGCGTCCAAACTTTGTAGCGACCCCTGGTTCAGATCCCACGTAAAGCTGCAGGTCCCCTTCGTCATATGACCTTAGATGTTATGAAGGAGGTTAAATAACCTTATCATTACATTGCATTACATGTACCTATAAACTTGCTTTTGTTGCTACTATAATGCTGTGACTTTACAAAACGAAAATTCTCTTACGAGTAACCCCAAATTATCGTATTTACCGTACATCTATCGTACTTAAAAGAAACATCGTATTCTGAGACATTATTTATTTTAAATAATGTTTAAACATTTTTAAGTTATTTATAGTATAACCTTTAAAAAAATAAATTAGATTTTATTAAATGCCTGATAACGAATGTAGTCAAACTACTTCTGAAATGAAAATAGTTCCACTACACACTCATAATTAGCATGAAAACTACGCGAAAGGATTACACTATCCAGCAAATGGTTTTCGATACCGTAACACCTCTAACCAGGATGTAGGACTCGAGACCTTTTTTCTGGTCTCGGTCATAGTGCTTTCGACTACATCACTGCTGAGTATGTTGATGTTCCTCAAGTGCAACGAACACTTATTTTGTTTTAAGTAGGCAGTTAACTGCTGAAAAATTTCATAAACTATGAATTTGTGAATAAATTATGAGTAAATTTTACAATTGTCACTTGATATAACCTCTTTAGAATCTTTATTCCTGAATGTGAAATACAGAGCTTACGAATTAGGCATTACACGATACTGAATACGTGCAAAAATTGCATATGGTCTCGAGACGTTTTTTCTGGTGTCGGTCTCGGGTGCTTAGATCTCGGTCTTGGCCATGGTGGTCTCGACTACATCACTGCCTCTTACCGTAACACCTTTTACAAATACAGAAACAAGAACAAACAAAAATGAAGGAAATAATACACCGGAAAAAAACGATTATAATTATTTTAATTCTAATAATAAATATAATTATTTAGTAATAATTTCCGTTATTAAATTTAATTAAATTGAATGATCCAAAATCAGTATGAATAAACACAAATATTTAATAATTATTATTTGTTTTGCTACTACAAGTGCTATTATAATATAATGTTTCGATTAAGTAATATTATTAATATTTTGATATGAAAATAGTAAAAATATGAAAAAATAAGCTTTTTATTAACAGATTATATATATATATATATATATATATATATATATATATATATATATATATATATTATACGCGGTCCGGATAAAATCAGTACGTGGTCTGGGCCCGGACCGAAGTTTGCCCATTAGTGACCTTTGCCCTGGGCTATAACAGTACTAGTAATTATCTGGTATCATGGTATTATAATGGATAGTAATGTAACAGTAAACCTTGTCTTAGTTTCATACCCTCGTGAAAGAGACATACCCTGGGTCTCGAAGTTAATAAAAAACTTTATTTAACAATTTTGTTAAATGAATTTTCTCTGAAATTTACTTTCAAGTATTTATTAACATGTTAATATATGAAACTTTATGGGTTAACACAATGAGGAACAATTTGAATGATAATAATAATAATATTATTAATGATAATAATATTAATAACGATAATACTGTCAGTTATTTCATTTTATCTATATTTTTTCATAGTCATGAAAATGTAACTCATTTTTTATCATCTTCTATTTTAATCTTCGCTCTTCGATACCCTACCTTTTTTCATTTTTTCATTTCTTTACGTGGCGTCCCTATTTAGAGCGGAAGTGTTTTGTGTGTGTGTGTGTGTGTGTGTTTTTTATAAGGGCTATATTTATGATATTTATATAACAGTTTAACCCTAGTTTTCTCTCTAAAAGAAGTGTATATAAATAGCAAAGTTTATAATTTTTCGTTAACTACCATCAAAAAAAAATTATATAATTTTACCACAACTAATTATTTACTTTTTAACAAATAAAAAACAAAACAAAAAAAGCCCGACAAAAAAAAATTTCCGTCAAAGTAATTTATTTTGCGTTCGACACTGGATAGATAAGTGAAATTATAAATTTGCTCCACAGAGATTATTTTATATTTATGCTTAATTTTTATGTATTTTAATTGCATCATCTCCATTTAATGGAAGTGTAAACAGGTGTTTGGGGTCTAAATTACCTTTACTGAAAGATTAGAAAGAGCGTCAGAAGTTGTTTACAACCTTTTCAAATATATTGATGAAGACGCCCTCTAGAATTGTTTTACTTTTTAAGCAACTGATAATAACTACAATTTGAGAAGCCTTTTGGCTGTTGGAAGAAGCAGCTTTTATAATATATATATATATATATATGGATATGGATTTTCAGAATCGTTCGTTCATTTAGAGCTTTTCATAATATGGTTCAATATGGTTGGGACAATCATTATTTTCTTTTAGTCGGATTGGTCAAACAAAATTATTGGTTTATGTAATGTACTGTGGTTAATATCATAATTATGTAAAACTATTTTGGCGATTGGTTTGATTTTTATTGTATTCATTATTTTTATGATCTCAATTTTTTTTTCTACTTTGGATATAATATAATGGTTGGTTACGGGTTTTATGTACATTATATATCTTGTATAAACGGGAGTATAACTATAATAGATTATAGACTTCTTTCAACATATTTTTAATTTGTCAGACATTATAGGGACCTTGTTAAAAATATTTATTATGAAGGTCTTTTCGTATTCATTATAATTTCTTACAAAATATTGTATCTTTCGTTATAGACAGACAAATATTTCTTCATTCCGTATTCTTCTAATGAGTTTTAACAGGCTTGATGCATTGTATACAGTTAGAAATACGAAACAGACTGTATACACAAAGATTGCCTACATCTAGGACTGTATACACAAAGATTACCTACATCTAGTTGGTCCACGCACCATTATAACATGTAAATAATTTTAAGCAAAATTTTAAGCCAGTGAAACCTTAACATTTACTTTAAACTCACAAGCCACTCAGATTTTTAGTGCAGCTTCACAAATTTGGTCATACTGGCTTTGGATGTGAAGCTCAAAATTTTAGTGGTTGTAGTATTTTTATAAATTTATGGAGTGACTGGCTTTTCCTCAGTTTCACAAAAGTATGATATTTTGTACAAGCGTGGGATCACCTGAAGATCAGGGCCCCCATCCTTCGTTAGTTAGCCTTATAAGGCTAACTAACGAAAATATCACGACTTAACCTAACCAATCGTCAAGGGCGTACAGTTGACCTAACGATTGGTTAGGTTAAGTCGTGATATTTTCGTTAGTTAGCCTTATAAGGCTAACTAAAGAGGGCTGGGGGCCCTAATCTCCAGGTGATCCCAAGCGTGACTTGATTAAATACAGATAAGCCTTCATAAACAATTCCTACCGACAGTATAAGGATTAGGCCCCATGTACAGTATATAGGCCTAATTGTCAAATCCTCACAGGATTTGCGCAAAATTCCGGACCTACAGACATTTTATCGACGGGAATTTGATCGACACTAATAACGCAATTTATTCTAAACTAACCAACTAATTCTAATCTAGTCTGACCTACTGTAATCCCCTAACCCTCGAAAAACTTGTCACCTCCCAAAATATTGTTAGCAATGAAGGTTTCATCTCAAAAATCAAGTCTACGTGTTTATATAAGGGTTGATGGAGGAAAGATAGTCTTTGCCCTTAGCTCTCCATCTTACATATATCCAGGCATGTTCGACCCGTCTGGGATTGTTCTAAGCCAGGTGTCTAGTTCCCTCTTGAAGGTACCCATATTTGGCACCAGTCATATTGCTTACTTCCTGTGGCACATGGTTAAAACATTTTTGTCCTTTGATAACTACATCGTTTTCCTTCAGGGTAAACACTTTTCCTGGTTTCGTCCTTAATTCTGGGATGCTGCATGGTTCTTTCTTTACTGTGTTTCAGTTTGAATATTCACAAGGTTCTTCATAGGAGATTGGATACAATTTCTTCAGCTACTTTTCACGTGAAAAATTATTGTATTTCTCTCTTTTCTTCTTTCCATTCAGTACAGATTTAATTGCCGAAGCCTTTCGGTAAACTAGGTCTTTTTTTCGTGATTATTGTTGGTTGTAAAGAGTCTTTGTAGTGTCCCAACAGAGCAGTTGTGACTGTTTATTACTTCACAGTTCTTGAATAATGCACCGTCTGTCATAGTCAGTTTATTCTGATGTTTTGTTTTATAGACCTTCTTTGCATTTCCTGTCTAGAGAAATTTGTAATTTTATTTTATAGTTTCTCGTATCTTAAATTATGTTGTTGTTGTTGTTTTTTTTAAGCTATTAAATTTGTATCCTTTTCTTTTGATCTCTTTATATTCGGTTCATGTTTGCTCCGCAAAACCTTTTATCGTTTCTCGTTTGAATTTTTTTAACCTTTTGTATACTTTAATTGTTTTGTGTCGTCAGCGAGACATTATATTGTTGGTTACTTTATCTTTCATTGATCTATCTCTATCAATTTATATAATCTCTCTCTCTCTCTCTCTCTCTCTCTCTCTCTCTCTCTCTCAAAAATATGCATAAATGCATAAAGTTAAAATATGCAAAATGTGTTTGTGATTTTTATATGAATTTTTTCTTCATTCTTACTCATCTGATGAAAATATATGTTGTGTCATCCAAAAGCGAGATAATACACTGATATAAGCTTTAATAAAACGACAAACTGCATATGAGCCAATCTCTGTATAATAGTTTTCGATTCTGTAAACCGTATGAAGAAAAAGTTTATATTTCTTGTACTAAACCATTGTTTATGATCTTCGCTTAAGCGGATCAATTTGCCTTCAAATGGAACCACTTTCCTCTGATTTATGTATCGAAATAACTAATAAATATTTGCAACCTCTTTTGAATTCAGATAAGCCAATAATAGTCTGTAAAGCTGTTGCCTGTCCACGTAATCAAAACCGTGCCTTCTGGTCAATGTATATGTTTAAAGGTAGAGAGGTAGATAGATACGAGTAGATAGGGTAATATTTATATAAATAGATACTTTATTCTCCTATATCTTCTCTTTAAAGCAAGCATTCTCGAGAATTTAAATGATGGTTCCCCACTATACTATATACTTGGCACACATGTTTGGTAATTTTTGGCCAAGAGCCAAATGCCTTTAAAAGTCCAAATGACTTAAAATACTTAGCGAGAATCAAAGCTTTTACTCGTGTAAATCTTGATTAGTTCCTCAAAACATTTAAGGCAAATGGTAAATTTATTGTTCGTTCATCTGGGTCCATTCTGGGATGAAAAGGGAATTGGGTAGAACTTCATTTGCATTTAGGGAGGTTTTTAAAATAAAATAAATCTAGAAATGGGCTTTACCCGTTCTTACAGATTGGGAATCCTTAATTAGATTTCTGCAGCGAATGAAATTACATTATTTTAATGCGAATGTGTTTTTGAAAATGTAAAATAAGGTGAAATTTAACTAATTTTATCTGCCGTCTGAGGTATTATACTTGGAACATTCCAGTTTGTATAATCTACAGTATATTCCCTGCTGTTTGTTCCTGATCTTTTTTTAGCTGTTTTGATAATGCAGATTCACATCAGCCCGAGTACGATAATACTCGCAAGAGTTTAAAGTTTGCTATAAAGACCATAACTAACTGAAATTCGTAAATAATTAATTATAGTTAATGTCACGTGAATTTTAAACCGATATAGTGGAAAAGAATCATTATTTGCGGGTGAACTAATGCGAATTCATAATTTCACCGCGTTTATCCATACAAGACAGAATGCACGTGACATAATGTAACCGTTATAATTTGTTTTAATCGCGCAAATCTGGTCACTAACATTTCAAAGTGTGCTGCACTCATCACGGCAGATTAAATGCCAAAGGCAGATGATCCCTCAACGTATTTAATTTTAGGCACTTTTTAATTTGTATTTTATTTGAAAATGGTTGATTTAAGCGTACATAATTCGGGCCGTTCGTGGTGCATCAGCGCGGAAAGAAGGTCCGGCCATCATCTTTTTTCTCTTCCTCACTTCATTAATTTTCAAGGTTTTTGAGGTTTTATTAACATCCACTTGATCAAAACTTGGAAATTTAATAATTAGTTTCACATTGTCTTTTCTTTCTGGAGTTTGCACGCACGAATCGCACGTGCACTTGGCGATTTCCATTGTAAGAAACGCGTAAAAGCAAAGAATAGATGAACTTGGCGAGTCTGAAACAATATTAAGGCTTCATACATTCAAAGTTTTTGCCAATGTTTTGGCATCATCGTTCCTTTCGTTCTATAAAGTCCCCTCGTACGACCTTTTTCATTCCCTCCTCTCTCCCTCTTTCACACACACACACACACACACTCACTCACTCGAGTTACCGACTTTTTCAAGTTCATGTATCTAACAACGTAATTAAGCTTGATTTAACGTAACCTTAGTGTCATTGAACTGAGAAGGGGCTGATAAGTGTTCCGGACGCAATTAAGGGTTCGAAGGGTGTTTTCTGTTGACATTAGATATTGAGGTACTCGCTAATCTAACCTAATCAGGACTAACATATCTTTTTCCCAACAATAAAAAGTGTTTTTAGTTTTTCATATAAATTTTTAATGTTCCGCGGTACCTCACAAAAAATTAGCACACTACAGCTGTGAATTATCACATTACTTATGATGCCGAGTTACACACACACACACACACACACACACACACACACACTGTACTTTAGGCCTTAAACCTAAAGGAGGAACTGAGTATCAATTAGAATTACCATTTTGTTTTTGGAAAGCTTAAATTATGAAATTAAACTATTTTGTTTGTTTTTCCATCTTGGCAGAGAGAGAGAGAGAGAGAGAGAGAGAGAGAGAGAGAGAGAGAGAGAGAGAGAGAGAGAGAGAGAGCATGCGAACGTTTATTTTCTTTTCTTCTTTTCTCAATTGGGCTAACCTAGAGTAGATCTTCGAGTCTTTGTTAGTTAGCTCCTTAACACAAACATACACACACTCTTCGACTACAGTTATCGCTGTGTCCCCTTTATAAAAGACCTCTCAAGCTCACAAGCGATTAGAGGCATAGTTAAAGAGATAAATGGGTTTGATGTACTGATACAGAGATAAATACGGGATAGCATATAGAAATAGCTACTCTGCTTGTGTAAAAGGATCTTATATATATATATATATATATATATATATACACACGCTTTTAAGCAAGAATTCATGTTTTCCTCCCATTCATTTCTCAATTTATCATTGATTTCATTCATTTCTGCAGTAAACTTGCCATTCACACGTTTTCCTCTTAATTGGCATCTGTCGCCCAGTAAAATGTAATATTATTATTATCCATGAAACATCGTTAACGTTCGTGGCTTGAAATCAGGCAAGAACACCTTAAGAAAGTTCACATCAAAATCTAAATTGAGGGAAATTTCTTTTAAATATTCGTTCCACGTGAAGACTATATCGTAAATGTTAAAAATAATGTTTGGAAATATTTTTATTTTTCCAAACGTTACTAAAGAAAAGATAAATAGTAACTGTTTTCCGCATCGAGATAACCATACATGAATGGCGAATAAAGTGTTTTATAGTTTTTTAAAAGTTTTTAATTGTCTATTTTTTTGTTTGTTTGTTTTTTAATTCAATGAGTTTAAATTCATTTTTGTACGTATTTTTTTTTGTTTTTGTTCTATATCAAAGATGCCTCTTGCGTTTGGGGAAAAACCAGTCGTTACAAGAACCTATTTGAGACTATACTAAAACCGTTTCTAATAAAAACGAGAAACCTCATTAATGTCTACTCCGGGATTCTACACTCATCTTCAGCGTGTTTTTTTAAGTTCGTTTTTCGGTTGTAGACACCTTATATGCAATTTAATGGAGAGGAACACATCCCTCAATCACCGTGTACATGCGCATATCGCTGCGCAATCGCCAATTTGGATATACCAGAAATCTTTATTGTAATTCTTATTTAAGGTTGAAGAATCACTACATTTGTTTATTGAGACAGTGTCGCCGAATTTTAATAAGAATGAAGGCGTTTTGTTGACTTTGTAATTTTTATGCTTTTTCGACTTATAGGGAATCGTCAATGATGTTCTCCGTCGACATACTAATAGCTTAACCTAACTTAACATAACCTGGACCAAAGTGGGAAAGCCATGGATGAGAATGACAATGGTCTAACCTGACTTAACTTAGTCTGATGACGTTGCCCGTAACTGTCGAACACTGATTTGCAGTGCGCATAGCGTTATTCTTGTCATAACCTCACTTTTCCTTTCTATAACGAAGGCACTTGCTACGCCGGCGGGAATGACTCCATCAGCCTCGTCAGGTGGGTGATCGTGCCCCAGTTTCTCTTCCTTATCGTCGGTGCCACCTTCGTTGTCTGTTCCTTCGCAGTCTTCTGGAGAAGTCGTTCTTCTCTC
This sequence comes from Bathynomus jamesi, assembly GCA_023014485.1. Classification (NCBI taxonomy): domain Eukaryota; kingdom Metazoa; phylum Arthropoda; class Malacostraca; order Isopoda; family Cirolanidae; genus Bathynomus; species Bathynomus jamesi. The sequence continues at coordinate 614,253 of JAJOZX010000797.1, forward strand.
GCCAGGCAAAATCTTCAACACACCTATGTTGACGTTTCAGCCGCCCGCGTGGGCGTCATGGGCGTTCTCTACATGGTGCCAGCTACTTGTTTGGTAAGATGGAGACAGTTGCGTTTTAAGTTAAATTTCTAATTTATTGACGCTAATTAAAGTTAGGCCAAATAAGGAGAGTTATCCGAGAATAAACATAACAAAATGGATTCGTAAATGTTCAGTGCAAGAATGCATTTTCTTTTAGAATTCATGAATTATAATTTAGTTCGAGGCTCAAGCGTTGTGCCCACCCACTTATAGTGATTATATTATGGGTTACGCGTGTATACAAACATGCATGCCTCTGTCAATATTTATTGGACTACGTCTTTGCCACCTAGCAACATCGTTTCCAGTTAGGTCAGCGAGGTTAAGAGATAGTGGGTCTCTTCAGTAGTTGGATGGATGGTTGTCCTCTGCGTTTAGATGATGTAGTGACCCTTAGATGGATCGGATCCCAAGTTAAGTTGCAGATCCCCTCTGTCACATGAACTTTGCCGTCACGAGGGACATTATTATTATTATTATTATTATTATTATGTAGATAACTCCAGTCATAATAAGTGTTTACTTCTTTAGTTGTCCATTTCCTTCTACGAGTTGACAAACCGCGACCGCTGGCGAATGGAATTGGGGGCGCGTCCCAGCGTTGAGATATACATGTTGAAGATATTCATGAGTCTCTCTCCCGGCCTCCTTATCGGCCTCTTCCTTATCAACAACAAAGTCCTCAACACTTGGAAGAGATTATGGAGAAGGTTGGTCAGGTCGAAGCCCAACTCCGACCCTCAGTACTTAAGAGGACCCCCGTTAATGGGGGCCCCCAAAACCCATAACCAAGGGGGCTTTGTTGTCCAGCTACCCTATCACCATTCCAACCCTGTCAAAGGCTGCCCAACACACGACCCGAAAAAGACATCAAAAAAGAAGATGCACCCCCCTAAATTAGGTCCCGAAACGCAAATATGAGAGAGAGAGAGAGAGCACAATGGTGCAAAACAAATTTAGTCAAATATATGTATGTTTAGTTTTAGCAATGGACGATGAAATTAAATATAATTTGTAGGTATTGTTCGGAAATTAAATTTTAATTTCATTCATTAATTACTGTTGTTAAGTTTCGTTACTTATAATTATAATCTTTGTTTGTTATTTAATATTATAGAATTTGTACTTAAAATGTACCTAAAAACTGTCCACTTTTATAAAAGAAAAAAAAACAACAAAGTCTCGGAGAATTAACTCGAATTTAAAGATGGAAAACCACTTGTATATACACAAGTGGTTATCAACATTTTCTCATTCAAGGCATACCAATGCCATCTTTGTTTTGATTTCGGGCCACCCCGGACGAATTTTCTTCTCCCACTGTTCGATATCCTGTACCCGCACTCACCCATCCCTTTCCCCAAACACCACACGTGACTTCAAACTGAGCCCATACAGTTCCCGTATGGACGTAATAAATGTCGAAATGTGTCGTTTTACATCGACATTTTCATATTTTGAGGAACTTGATTTTTCAATTACTTATTTTTGTCACGTTTACGAAATTTCGCGTCACGCCCATTGAGAAATATTGGTATGGACATGAACTAAGTACTTAGAACTTGAGTAGTACAATTAGAAGATACGTTGCCTTCATTATTTTTATTTCTGTTTAAGTGTTTTTAAGGTAAAACTATGAATAATTTACTTCAAAATAAGTTCTAACTGATGATGGATTAGTTTTCATTTGTAAATGGCTGCTGCGTCGTGGCCAGTGTTGTAACATCGCTTCCCGTCGATTACCGAAATTAAGCGACATTGGCTCTGGGTAGTAGTTGGATGGGAGACCATTGGCTCTGGGTAGTAGTTGGATGGGAGACCATCCTCCGCTTCTAGATTATAATGTAACGACCCGTGGTTCGGGTCCCACGTAAAGCTGTAAGTCCCCTCCGTCATATGACCTCAGATGGTGCGAAGGGGGTTAAACAGCAACATTTCATATATAACTTACAATAATAATGTTTTGGGTGTGTAGGGAGGAGGTTGTTTAACCTCCATTAACATCTATATAAAGTTATATGATGGAGCGGATCTACAGCTGTGCGCGGGATCCGAACAACGGCCCCACCAAGGAGACCCAGAGAAGCACTTTCATCCCTAAAATCTGAGGTCCGATTCGAAACTCGAACCCACGACCTTCACCTGAAGAGCACGACGCTGTTATCACTAGTTGCAAGATATATGTTAAATTCTTTAATTCTTGCAGTTTTATATTCAATATAAAGTAGAATCAAAGTTGGTGCTAATATCCTACAATATCCATACAAAAATATTATTAATTAATAATACTAAAATTTCTTCGTTAAAGCCCTTAAATTTTTCTTTCTAAAGGGATTGGTATCTCTGGTTATATATATATATATATATATATATATATCCCTTTAAAACATAACTGTAAATTCCCTCATTCTTTTGCTCTTCTTTTTATAACTCCTCTTCACAACCTACTTTCTCTTCTTAATTACGATGTTACAAATGGAGAAATTACTCCCTCAGCCTCCAATAAGAAATATTTTGTAATATTAAATCTTAAAAAAACTGTGTATACTACGACATTGTGAAAGTAAGTTTGAAAAAAAAGTAGCTAATTGAAATCTCCTAATTTTTACATTATCACATTAGGTTCAAATACTTTCAAAATATGCGTTTGTTTGGTGTTGATGATCGATAATAATTTACGATGCTAATAATATTTGCCACTGATACCACAAGATAATGAGTCTTAATCTAGAATATTTATGGAACACACACACACACTATATATATATATATATATATATTATATATATATATATATATTATATATATATATATTTGAAGGTTACGAAGTACACTGCAAAATACAATCTTGTTATGCAATATTATTATCCTATAATTTAAAGCTTAAGATTATATCACTGTATATTGTTTGAATTTTTATTGTTTCTTGTCAAGATTGTAAATAAAGTCAGACATTTTAGGTGTTGTACAGACACTAAATTTTAGTAAACAGTTCACACACACACACACACACACACACACAATTTAGTGATTTTCAATAAAAATATGTTTGAAACTATGTCGACATCGGCAATGTCGCTACATTCACGTTCGTGTCTTGATGAGGTCTGTGTATCGTAAAGATTGTCACAGAGACGTAAGGTAACCAAGATCACACACACACATACACATATTTATATATATACACACACACACACTATTTTTATCTAGTCCTTTATATATATATATATATATATATATAATATTATATATATATATATATACTGTGGACACGCTATGAAATCTGCTTTAGCTAATGGGTATCAATAGTTAAGGTTGATTTATTATTGTATCTTGTAGATATATAATTACATTCTTTGTAAAACCCTTCTTTAACGAAACTCATTGGAATTACTGAACAGATTTTTTACATGTCACAAACGTGTTCTTTCTGCAATGAAATTTTCTATCCACTCTTTTTTTTTTTCTTTTTTTTTATAATTTTATTTATTTATATATTTTTGTACTGTATTTTGCATTACATTTGTCGTAATAAAATTGCATAAAAAAAGGGTGTTTTCTTTAATCCTGTTCTATAATTGAATTTCTTTAGAAAGTTCTTTGAAAAAAAAGAATTTCTTTTGTACGATAATATTTTGTGTAAAAGTTAATTAAAAAAAAAAGAGGTCTTAAAAATATTCTTAAAAGGGGGGGGGGGGGTCTTCGTAGCCATTCTGAAAGAAAAATGATCTCGCTAAACCTGAAACAGAGAGGAAGCTAAAAGCAAACCTAGTAAGATCTCAGATCCTATATTTTTTTTCCTAGTCATAAATGTTAGGTAGAAGTACAACGACATGTCCAGATCACTTTTAATAAAAAGCTGAAGAGTTAAAGATACTTCCTAAGTTCCTACATGCATTAATCTGGATCTATTATTACATTATTTTTATCATTACGGATTAAGGAATTCTTTTGCTGTAATTTGATGACTCCGCTCTTTCAGTGATCCCACCCTGGCTCAAGGCCTGAAAAATCGGGATAACGCAGTTACTGAGGACAATCAGAAAACACACCAAAAAAATTGTCATGCCACATGTGTGTGTGTGTGTGTGTGTGTAAATTATATTTTTATTGCAGTTTTTCAAATATTTTTAACGACACTCAAATTACTTCAAGCATGACATTTATAGTGATAACCTGAATACCCATCACAATACCCTCCCCCACCGCCTATTTGGAGAAGGGGAACAAAAATAAGGAATCAATTGAATTATTTCTGAGACTCGTTACCGCTTCACAGTATCAATGGAAGGTCTTGTCACAATGACCCATCGTTATTGTAGGATGTATATATAAAACAGAGTAACCTAACCAACCATGCAAAAAAAGGATTTACCAACCAACCAATCTGTATCATTTCACGAATCTCGGTTAGTTTGTTTCCGGGTACGATACGAAGAAAATCGTTTTCAAAAACTTACTCAATATAATTTTTCGTAAAAATAATTTTTAATTAAAGCGAACGTAACCTGACATGATGACCTCGCAGACGCGATGTGGTGTTCTTAATGGAAGTAGAAACGAAAAATCCTGAAACAATATCAATTTGGGCAGGCACAAATTGTCTAAAAACAATGGTTGGAAGACATCCTACGAACCGAAGTGCATTTTTCTCCTTATTTTTACGAAAGTGTGTTTATAACAAATATCTGTGAAGTAAATATTCAAAATTGATCTAAACTAGTGTGATATGTATATCTGCGTGTTTTCCATAGCGGTACTCCTTCACCAAACGATTGACTGACTACGTACGAGGTTAGTAATTACTTTTTCATCAAAAATAGTACTTTTAAATTAAAAAAAAAAGGTTTGACCTACTGCTCATATTTTTTTAATACTTTATTAAATTATCACACTTAACTCCTACTGTTTATAATACTACATAAAAACTACCTTCAAGAAACAAATAAAATTCTTAGATTTTTTTTTGGGGGGGGAGGGGGGGAATAATTTTGTGTACCTTTTTTATGCATTTTATGTGCAAATTAGGCATTGATGATAACATTTTAGGCAAATTTTTGCCAACTTTATTAGTAAATAATCATTAAACGCTATAATTTGCCCTTAAAAGTTTAAAAAATTCTAAAAATTGTATATGTAATCTTCTATATATAATCTTTAAAATGTTAACCAATAAATTAAACTATATATATATATATATATAAGTACGGAATAGAGAAAGAAAAGGTTAGGTAGGCCTACTGTACAACGAGTTTCCAAGTTTTATTCTTGAGTTGAGAGTTTTGGGAGGTTATTCCGCCTTGGGGTGTAGTTTTCTTTAAATTTTATTCCATTTTGAGTTTACAAATAGTTTATTTCCGTGTTGTGTCATACGTATATAAAAGACGGTAAATTACCAAAAACGGTAATTATTGAATGTTTCACCAACATTGAAATTAATATCCAAAATACATTTTTCTAATGGATTTTGGTGTGTTCTGTTCAAATATGACCATATCTTGCGCAAATGAACCGAAACAAAGCTATGAAACTGTTGGTGAAACATTCAATAATAACCTAAAAAACTATTATTCGTAAATAATTATTATTCTCTAAGTTTTATTACCTTTTAAGCTTACATGTAAAGCTTTATTCTCTCTTATGTGCGTGTGTGTGTGTATATATACATACACGCAAGAAGGAATAAAACAATTATTATCTCTAATTAGGATAAATTAAATTAACTGAATTCGACTTAATTACAACCTAAATTATAAAACTCGATCTTTGGAGGGCGAGATTTAATTAGAAAATTAACGAAATCTGATAACGATAAAGTAAACAAACTAAAAATAATTAAAAATACAGACCTGTATAATACGAAAGGTTTGCCAGTGTAAATGCTTGTCGTCTTTGGTCCAGCTTGTGTAGAACAAGCCTGGGGGTAGTACGAATGGAACTGTGATTGATACCGATAATTTGTACTGTTTTTGGGAGGAAATAAATTTGGTCTGTTGGTAATAGTAATATGGGAGCTCGAACAATGGGTCGCATTAGTTGGCCTGACCGCTGTGCCACCTTCTGGTACTCCTGAATTGTGATTATACGCATTTGGTTGATGGAACATATCGTAATAAAAGTGGGCTCCGTCGTGGCCGATATTGTAACACCGCTTCCCGTCGATCAGCGAAGTTAAGCGACACTGGGTCTGGGTAGTAGATGGATGGGAGGTCGTCTTGCGCATCCAGATTATGTAGCGACCCGTGGTTCGGATCCCGCGTAAAACTGTAGGTTCGCCCATCATATAACCTTAGATGCGAAGGAAGTTAAAACAACCCCATTTATTTTTTCAGAAAAAACTAACAACCTAACCTGTGTTAACCTAACCTAACCCACAATAACTTGTCGATTTTATTATGTCAGGTCGATCAGATGTCGTTAGTTCGTTGTAATAACCTTACCAGTAAAAATAAAGTGGTTCTTTGTTTAAATTAACTCTGAATTGTCGAGATTTGAGGAGTCGCAAATATTTGGGTGCCTTTGGTCGAGTTATAAAAGACTTGTTTATTTTTTTATTTTTTTTATTTGAAGGACTAGTAATTAGCAAAGTTTCTCTAAGGATAATAGGCTTTTATCTGCTTAAACAAATGTTAACTGATAACAGAACATTTTAAATCTAAATGATGTAAGATAAAATCAAACTAATTTTATATGAAAGCTTAATAAAAAGTTTAGTATGCCTTATCTGATATCATTACTATCTTCTTGTTGCTTCACCATATCGTAAAACAGGCGATCCTATATCACTAATATAAATTTGTAACCAAAATAGTCTAGTTTCAGATTAAATGAACGCAGAGAATTAAAAATTAGATTTATATAGGCTGAAATAACTATAAATTAGCATATAGATATTAAAAGCAGTTTAGAGAACTAGTTTTAACTAGTTCCGAGATGTTTTATTTTTTTTTTTTTGCATACGCATTTGCATATAAAAGAATTCAGATTTGGCAACTGTGCTTTTTTATATAGAGCCCACGTCACCATGAAAGCGGTCAATGTTGCTCCCATAATCATTAAATTTATTCTGGTCAACACATTTCGTCGACAAGACAATCTATCGTCAAGATGTATGGGAGGTTTGGGTTAGGTTAAATTAGAGTTAGGCTTCGCTAAGGTTAAGTTAGGTAATTTACATAAAGTTACGATATTAGAATGTCGATAAATTTCATTAAAGTGTACCAAGATCTTATTTACTGATACATTAATTCTCATTATGGCCATAATTGGTTTACTTCTAGTTTTGTACTTAATACTTTGTATTTATTTAATATACGAGTAGGCTTTACAGATAGATACTTGTACCCTTTAAAGAAAAAAGAAATCGGGAGTTACCGTTAGGAAATTTAACATAAATAAAAAAAAGAAAAACATTCCACAGTATCATTTCCTTGGCTTTTTTTTTCCTCCCCCCCATTTGATGAGCGCTAATGACGCGTCGTAAATAGTAGTTCTTGTGTCAGTTTTAAATGAATTTTTCTTCTCATTCAGGGCTGCCAACCTTTCATTTCAGTGTTTTTTTCAATCGACAAAGAATTCTCATAAATTGACAAGACGCAATGCAAAAAATAATTTGAAACACTTTTGTTTTGCAATTCGAATTAATTAATTTATTTTTCCTTTATTCATTTCGGTGACGTAAATTTAAAAATGGTTTTGGATTTAGGCTTAATATAATTTTTAAATGTTTGTGTAGAGACACGAATAATTTTACCCAAAATACCCTGGTATTAAATTTGGCATTAGACAATATACTGACTTTGGTATCAAGGCTAACGATTACAGATCCGGTTTTAGAATAACTGGGGTGAATGTATAGATTCAGCTATAAATTCTCTTAAGTCAAATTCCAATCCAAAGTTAAAAACTTAACGTAGCTTCGGATTCAAATTATATGCAATATATTCGTGCGCGTATGTGTATCAATGCTCGTAACAAAATTAAAATGTTGTGAGCAGGGGCGGACTGAGCCGTCGGGCAATCAGGCATGGACCGAGAGTGTGTCCTCAATTAGGTCAAGTGTCAAATCGAACTGTAATATGAAAAAAAAATCGGATTTCAAGAGGTTCAGGACTTCATTATGTCCGAGGGTCCAGGTTACTGTCAGTCCTCTCTCCTGGTTGTGAGAGGACTTTTTTTTTTGACGTAATAATGAATAGCGTTTGGTAAGTGAAATTAATTACGGAAAATTCAAGTCATTTGTTTTTTTCTCCAAGGAAAAATAGTCATCCTTTTATTATACAAAAGACATGATAAATGTCGCATCTTAGTTTCGAGTTGACACGAAAATCTCCAAACAAAAGAACATTGAGAAGTAACTAAATATTTTAATATATTATTTATTATAAATGGAACAATGCAAGTTCAGTGAGGATAAATTACATCTTGTTAAGAATGGCAACGAGGAAAAGTAGTTTTCAAAAAGAAATGTTTAATTTCTAACCTCGCAAAAACGGCAGATAATGTAAGTTTATCATCCAGTAATAGGCCTACAAATGTATACAAGAGTATAGGCCTATAGTTAATCTATAGCGGGTGCATAAAGCTCATGTGCGGATCTTGTCCGCGGAGAAAGTGCAAGCAGAACAAAGTTTATGAACCCATTTCACCCAGAAGGGATCATAAAGAATGAAAATGCCACAAAATCTATTGGTAAAAACTAATGACGAAAAACGGTATTGGATTCTTTTTTTTTAAATAACAGCTAAAAACAGACAATATATATACTGTGTGTGTGTGTGTGGCAAAATTACCATCACCAGGGTTCGAACCCAGAACATCTCTTGAATAGGAGGCGAGGGCGCTGATCACTGCACTACCGACAAGATAAAAGTTAGCACAATGTATCTTAGTGGGATAATTCTGTATTATGCAAAATCACCCTTAATATATTCTCTCTCTCTCTCTCTTTTATACACACACACACACACACACACACACACACACTAAAGTGTATGTAATGTTGTTTGTGTGACTACGCTGTTTCATGTAATGTCTTATCTTCTGGCATGTCTTTGGCCCTCCTGACGCTTCCACTGAACCAGATCTTTTGGCAATGAGAATGAGATATGAACCAAATGTCTTCGACACCACGAACATCCTCAGTATTAAAAGAGTTTGATTCTTACTCATGAATTAACATAGCATTTTTGTTAAGTATATCTAAACAATGTCATCCTTTCTCAGGGAATTTTGACAGATCATCCACATGTTCATAATCAACCCTCTGTTTCATTCTATTAATTCCTTATAAAGGTTCCTTATCCTGTTTCTTTGTGAGTAAATAGGATTGGCTCTCTCTCTCTCTCTCTCTCTCTCTCTCTCTTATCTGCGTTTGTCGTCCAGTTCCTCCTGTATCAGGGATATGTCTTGGTCACTTCGCAACATCGCTTTCCGTTAGAGCAGCGAGGTTAAGCGACGTTGGGTCTATTCAGTAGTTAGGTGACTATCCCCTGTATTCGGATATATAGTTACCCGTGGTTTGGATCGCACGTAAAGGCGTAGGTCCTCTCCGTCACCTAATCTTTTTCAGGCCCGACCTGGCCCGTATCCGTGAGTTCTGGGTCCGGCCCGTAAAAATGTTATTAAACATGTACCCGGCTCGGCTCGGCCAGCATTTAACATTGTCTCACCAAAATATAACACTATGCCATCTGTTTTGCAAGCAGCAATTCTAAAATTAATGTTAGCATCATTTTTTTTTATAAATTTACAAATATTAAATTTCTTTTTATCTTTCACTACACATTTGAAAAAGTTGGAGCCCTTCTCCGGGAGCCAAGACCCGTAACCAAACACTATATTTTCAGCCCATACCCGACCCGTGTCCGTCATGCTTTCAATAAACCCGCCCATGCCTGGCTCATGGGCCGGGACAGGCACGGGCTTACGGTCCTACCCTTCCCCGTGCAGACTTCTACCCTGAGGTGCATAACATAAATTCTTTAATTTATGTAGTGTGTGACTGACTTCTCAACGATTCGATTGCAATCTATAGCCAGTCTCAACTAAGAGGAGACAGACAGCCGGATGACAGTTGAAAACACTTCGAATCAACATTTCCAATTCTTGAATGTCGTTATGAAAAGGGCAAAAATGATTGCAACATCCTTTGAGTGAGTTTAGGTGAAAATTTAACTATGAATCGAGAATTATTGATTTCTTTAAAGGTCCTACTTGTGATTGTATGCAACTCTTCCACTGTATGCAACTCTTCCACTGTATGCAACTCTTCCACAATCCTTTCATGAAAAGGAATATGATGAGAAAGGGCATCGTAGCAAGATTAAACGTGATTTCGGTTAAAAATTCGACTTTGAACACACTATTTAAAAAGCACAAAAAATTACTAATTGGTAACGTTGTTTTCCTTTGAATATTTTCTTCATTTTGGTGACTAACAAAATTTTAAAACGCAAAAATTACCAATTAGTAATGTTTTTTTTGCGTTTTAGAATTTGTTTCTAGACGAATTTTTTTCCCGAAGCTCTACCTCCCAGAAGTAAAAATAAACTTAATAAGATTCGAATTTAATCATAATAGTTTGCTTTTTGCACTGACTCAAAACATGCTCAAGATCACTAATTCTGTCCTTTGAAAGTTATAATTATCTAAATTGGTCAAATTTTCTGTAAGTAGAGCATTCGTCAATGAATTTTCTGAAATTATAATTGTTTAGTAACTAAAATGAAGGAAAATGAATGCATTTGTTTTTAATATAATATTTAGCCCAATTCAAGAGAGTTTATCATTAAGATTCTCTCTCTCTCTCTCTCTCTCTCTCTCTCTCTCTCTCTCTCTCTCTCTCTCTCTCTCTCTCTCTCTCTCAACTGTGCGTCGTGCGTGTTTTAGTCCTCCATTTTGCTATCTGTGACATTTAAATAATATAAATTCAATGTGCTTCCGCTTTTTAAAAATTAATTTGTCAAATTGGAATTTAGATCTGGTTTTCGTATTTGGTCTTTAACTCCAAAAAGTCGAATTTTAATGAAATAATTGACATTTTAAGGTTTAAAATATAGAGTTTAGTCATCGCTAATAATGTAAAACTTCATTATACCTTCAAAGGATTTGTAGAAAGAATGTAAATCCTTTGATGCTTATTTGATTTGTTCAAGACTTCATAAATCTTATAGAAGCGTTATTTCCTAAAGAATACCAGAGGGACAGGTGTTCGATTCTTCTTGTATGTACATAAATATACAGTTTCGGGAAAAAATAATATTGTGTTTGAAAAGCATAAAGAAAGTACTGTACTAATTAGTAATGATTCGGTTTTGTTGTTTTTGATATTTTATTAGTGACGCCAAAAAGGCATAAAATATCCAGATGAAAATAGTAGTACCAATTTAATAACTTTTGTGTTTTTCAGAAATTTGTTTCTTCGCGAACTTTATTCCGAAATTACGTGTACACGTACATAATTTAATGGTGATATAGTATTGTGCCGTACATGTACTTGTATGTAATGTAATGGTGATGTAATAAAGTGTGATAAGTCGCTCGCTTTTATCGTCATTTTTTGGTACATTTCTTTTAGATTTTGTGAAATGTAAAATTTACAAATTTTTGGGAAATGGTTAATGAAATCGATGGTTGTATTACGTTAATGAGATAATATTACGACACAACATAATTCATTATGGTACTTTATGGAACCATGATAAACTACTTAGATAACTATTAGTGATAATTCACTGGTCGACAAAATCGAACTTTTTATTTGTCACATGAACAAAAATGGATGGATCTTATAGGTTTTTTTTACCGCTGAGTTCAAAAATGGCCTCAAAATTTTTCTATCACCCACCAATATTGAGTGAATTGAAAATGAAATTTGGACTAATTTATAGGCGTAATAGCAATATCAAAGTAGAAAATGCTTATTGAATTCACCTAAAATGTGGCTACTGATGATTTACGCTTGTATTTCGCCTCTGGGCCATCCCTTGACAATGTCCAGCAGTAGTCATCCAACATGCTGGGGCTCCACTTGCCCTGGTATCGCTTCTCCATCGTGGATATTTGTTGATGAAAGCGTTCCCCATGCTCATCACTAACATCGCCTAAGTTTGTTGGGAAGAAGTTGAGATGTTAGTCAAGAAAATGAATTTTCAACGACATGTTGCACCCCACGTCTTTGTAGGCCTTGAGAAGTTCTTCAACAAGTGACTCTTAATTTTCAGCCTTGAAGTTTTCGAGGAAATTTGTGTTCACTACTTTAAATGCTCTCCAAGATACTCCTTCAACTTCACTTAGAGTTTCATCAAACGCGCTGTCTCTCATGATTTCTTTAATTTGCGGGACCACAAATATCCCTTCTTTGATTTTGACCTCGCTAATCCTCGGAAATTTCTGTTTCAAGTAGAGACCCCCCCCCCCCCCCCCCCATGCCATTTTGATCCATAGCCTTAACAAAATTTTCCATTAAACCAAGTTTAATATGTAGTGGTGACAAATAACTTTTTTGGACTAAGAAGATGTGAACTGGTGAGATTTTTATGCCCTGGAATCAACGCTTGTCGAAGTGGCCATTGTTTCTTTGAGTAATGGCTTTCCCGTGCTCTGCTGTCCCATTCACAGAGGAAACAACAGAATTTCGTATAACCCAGTTGTAAACCAAGAAGTGCAATCACTTTCAAGTCTCCACAGATATGCCAAGAGTATTTATCATATTGGATATGTTTCACAAGCAGGTGCATATTGTCGTATGATTCCTTCATATGTACGGCATGTGCTAATGGAACTGAAGGGTATTTATTCCCATTATGGAGTAATACAGTTTTTAAACTCAGCTTCGAGGAATCAATAAATAGGCGCCATTCGTTTGGATCATGTTGTTGGCCAAGGGTTTTCATGAGAGGGTAGAAAGTTTCTTTGATGCTTGCGGTGAAAACATATCTTAGTTCCTTTTTCTTGAAGATTCCAACCTTTCAACCTGGAAGCCGAAAGTTCGGATTGATCTTTTGACAATTTCAGATCACAGACAAGCTCGCTCAGGTCTGCTTGAGATATTAAGTGAGGCTCTGTCGATGAACAAGATGGTTCAAACATTGGATCAACATCGTCCGTCAGTAAACCATGTTGAGCTTCGTCATTACCATTGTACATCAATTTCATTTTCATCATCTAAACTCCACGTTTCCGGTGGCCTTGGTACTGGCAAATGTTTATTATGTAAAACAGGCCTTATGGCTGATGGTAAATTTGGGTATTGTACCATATGTTTAGATTTCGCAGTAATGCCTAGTATATTTGTTAAGCAGAAATAACAATCCGTTAAATGGTCTTTCGGCTCTCTCCATATCATCGGAACAGCAAACGGCATTTGACGAGACCCATTTAGCCAGCCTGTCAGAAGTCTTAAACACGTAATACAGTACAGCATATATGAGGTGCCCACGTCTTGTTCTGATCCCCTACCTTGCAACCAAAATAAAGTTCGTATGCTTTTTTGACGAGAGGGGTGAAATTTCGCCTTTGAAATTTAAGTGTTAACTCTCTGCACACATAACAGAAACAGTTTGGATGGTTGACACACTCGCGTGGCATTCTGTCATGAAACAATACGAACGCACTGACACAAAAAATGATTAAGGAAAATCACGAATAAAATGCACGATGTTCACTGAGTGAAATCAAATGAGTAACTGACAAATGAAAGTCAACAGTGACGTGTAGCAACTTATAAGCAGAGGAAGAGGAAGGGGCAGACCCGCCCCCTTCCTATTCTCACTCAAATCCTAAGTAATGTAAATTCGTGTGTCACTCTAAAACTGCGGGTGATAGAAAAATTCTGTTTTCATTTTCGTAATCAACGTAAAAAATTACACATAGTTCAAGTAAAAATATCTCTGACAAAAACTTTGTTGACCAGTGATATATAATTGATGCGAGTTAGTTCTACAAAAAAAAAAAAATTTAAACGCAAATGAATTAAGACTTCACAAGTATCAGGTCAGATAAAATAATTTGAGTCCTCCCTTTTTTCCCGTTTTCTTTGCATCTTTATGAAAATGTCGCTTTAGGCCTAAAATGTTAAAAATTATAGTTTATGATTATAAAGATGTCAGTTTTTACTGTACCTTTTTCGTATCTCAAATTCAATGTAAGTTTAAATTGAAGAATTTTTCATTTAACTTCTTTATACCAAAATTTATGAATTTAAAGATAAGAACAACTTTTGTGCGCTTCACTTTGGGTTAAAAAATAGCGAAGAGATTTAGAGAATAATAATAAAAATTTTGTAATTCAGAAATTAATTAATTTCTTAATTTTTTAATTTTTTTTTTATCACGAAAATGTATAATTCTAATTTTATATACGAAACTTTAAAAGTCACATACCATCAAACGAGGTAATGAATGTTTAAGAGTTACATATAAGCATTTATGTACTGTTTACAGTTAAGTATGTTTAAGTCGGCAGTGTTCTTTTGATTTTATTTGTCATATTCATAGTTGATGTCATGTTTATATTACAGATAAAATCTATCTTAACTTTATGTTAAAATCACTAGGGAGGAATTAAAGAAAAGCTGAACGCAAGGATTGTGTGTGTGTGTGTGTTGTGTGTTCTTGATTACCTTACTCATTGCGACAATCTTTACGACACACACACACACACACACCTCATCGTAACACGAACAACGCGAGCCATTAAATATCATTAAAACGGGGTATAATGAAAGTTATATTAGGTCTGGTTAGTTTTTAATTGGGATATTTAGATTAGTATGCCAGTCGTCAAATACAAAATATTCTTTTAAAACTTTCGGTTACAAAAATGCCTTCCTCGAGTCAAAGAATAATTTTTTATAAAAGTCATTAACTCTCAAAGTCACGGATCACAATTTTTGAAAAATCTCCTTGCATCACTTTTCATTGTCACCCTTCAAATGGAAAATGTGAAAAAGTTGCCGTTTTGTAAGGTAACTAAACGTGTGTGTGTGTGTGTGTTGATGATTCTTTCGATGGGACGGGTTTGTTTAAAATCTAAAAGACAGATGATGTGGTCCCGACAACCCCGCAGACAGTACTTATTCTCAAGTTCAATCAAGACTTGAATTTTTTTCTTTTTCTTTTCTCGACGGCGAGTTTTGTTAATTCCTTTCAACAGGTTTCGTGTAGCCAAACATGAAATAATCTCACGCAAATTGTCAGCACATTTTTACAGGAACTTTTGTCATTCACGCAATTTTTTTTTGTGCCAAACTTATGCCAACACTCTTCTGAGTTATATATACACACGCATCTATTATTATTAATATTATTATTATTATTACAAATAATTTTGTTAATTTCATCATAATAATTATTAAGCTTTCCCAACTTCATTTATTTGCTTAATTCTCTCGCAAAAATAAATTTTCGCAGGTTAAACTCTCGCATACACTTTACATACATACAGATTGGAAAAAAGTTCACCTATAAACGTATAATTTCTAAAAAAAGCATAAAAAATTACTAGTTGGTAATATTTTATTTTTTCTTTTTAATATTTTCTTGATTTTAGTGACTAATAAAATATATTAAGAAAAACCCTCGATGAATTACTAATTAGTATTTTCTTATTATTTTTAGAAATTTCATGTTTCTTAGCGAATTTTCTCCCGAAACTGCACATTATTTAATAGCCAATTTCCCATTCTCCATGGGGTAGGCACGACGCTTGACCTTCGAAACGAATACTCATCAATTATACACACAACCTTTCGTGACAAGGTTGGGGGTAAACCTTTAAAAAGGATAGGTTAGGTGAAGCCAACGTCTCTATTTATACACCTCATTTCCATTCCTATCTGTTTCTCATTAAATCTTTGTGACTCATTTACATCATCAATTTCATCTTTATTCACGCATTTACTAAGTCCATATTTCCATCTTTTGCGCAGCGTCTCTCTACGAACTCGTTGTTATGCACTTTTTTCAACAATTATTTCATCATTAACGTCAAGAACATTGTTTTTACTTTGTGGTGAGGAGCCACGTACGGCAGCCTCGTTAGTAGCTACGTTGGCACTCTATTTACTGGGAGACACCTTTCTGGATCACCCTGTATAACATTGACACCAGTTACATTTTAGTTGCATAAAGATATTAGTAGCTGTATATACGATATTTATCCAAGAGAAAACAAAATAAATTACGATGCCGGTGAAACCTTAGATAAGCAAGCCTGATGGAACATTAAGCTCTCTACACGCACTGGTTTCCAACCTGGGGAGAATTCCCCCTTTGGGGGTAATTTGGCCATCTCCAGGGGAAGAATGCAAACATTGAAAACTATGTGGCCATTTCAACTTCAATTTCTTTTTCTTCTTTCTTTGAAGTCTTTTAGCTGTGTAACTGAATGAAATTGACTATATACAAGTGCAAACTTTAGAAATAATATACAAAATTCTAAGATTTAACATTTAACATCCTATTAATTTCTCTATTTACTAAATTATAATTATTTTGCTGTCGATTGAATGACAAATAAATAATTATTAATTGGAGAGGGGGGGAATTATCAGTCGGCGTTTTTGCAAAAGAGGGGGGGGGGGAGGAGAACTAATCCTAAATGGTTGGGAACCCCACTGCCTGAGTCTAGAGGTTTTCCTTTAATGCAAGGTTAGAATTAGTGGTTTGTAGTAATTTGTCTTAAAGTGATTTAGAGAAACGAAATTCTTCAAATATTTCAGAAACGAATTTTACTCTTTCGCAGTTTGACAAATAAAATTAACTTTAATGACATTAATTCTTTGAAATGGACTATTAAAATGTCTATAGTTTACATCTAATGTAATGATAATGACTGAGATTTAGTTATACTTGCAATTAAAGGAATTTTATTACGTTTAATTAGAGTAAACTTATAAATATACAGACTCTTAAAATGACAACTTTTCCTTCATAAATAATAACATAAACGATGTTTATACTGTAGCAGTACTAAGCAAATAGATTATAAATCATTTTTGTCTGTAAGATATGAGCTGAAGGAGTTAGATGTGCTCCTCCCAAACTAAACTCTCGTATTACATTATCAGTCGGGAAGTCCAGAAACTGGCACAGTGCTCATTATATTTAAGATTTAGTCAAGAATGAACGCCATTTAACATTTTCAATTACTGATTCCTAAAGACATATAAACAATCTCTATATATATTGTACTAGGGAAGAATAGTTTTCATTTACAGTAGTTTTACGAGAATATTATTAAAGTTTAATTTAGTGGTTACGCCACTTAAACGAGATTAAAAGTATTAAATTTAAGTGCGAAATTAAAATATTAAGGTCGGTTCCAGACATAACTTCAATATAAAGCGGTGTCATCTGCATAATTATATACAGGCAGAGAATAAATAATTTTTTTTTAGTTATAATATAAAATATAGAGAGAGAAAGGGTCCCAAACAACTCCCTTGAGAAACTCCGATATTAACTAGTGGTTTTGCGGAATAAACCACACTTATACTGAGTATACTGTGGTCGATCTTTAAGAAAAACCTTAGTAGGCTAAGTGTTTAACCTCAGTAAGGCTAAACCTCTTAATTCTTAGTTTAGACATCACTCGAGAATGAATCGAACCCTTTGCTAAAATCGGCAAATAAAGAAAAGTAGTAGACCCAATGAAGAAGTTAGACTCTAGGCTCGGACTTTCATATCTTAGCGATTAAAGTGCTTCTCTGGGTCTTTTTTGGGTTCGGGTCCCACGTAAAGCTGTAGGTCCCCTCCGTTATATAACCTACGTTATCGATATTATTATTATTGCCATTAAGAACAAAGTGTGAGAATCTTTAGTTATCTTTAAGGCACAGTTTTTTCCTTCTTAAAACAGCGAATAATATGTGTATTCGACGTGGTAAGTCGAATAAACTGGGATACTTGCCTCTCCATCAATACTGACGGCTTGAAACTTGAATACGTGCACAGTGCTAACATCCTTTCAATTCAAGTAAAATCATTTGCAGTCTTAAATTGATTAGCTGTGAAATTACACGTATAAACAAGGTAAAATCTCTAAAACAAGTATGGAATTATTATTATTATTATTATTAATGGTTACAGCTATGATGCATATGTTTCCTATTTACATACAATACAATAAAAATCACGATTTGGCTCCATTTCCAAAAGTTGTACTGATGCCCTGAAGAAAGAACTTAAGATCCTCAAGTTAAGAAATAGAAAGTGAAAAACCGAGAAATAATTACAACACAGTTTTTATCCCAAATTTAAAAAAAAAAAAGGTGAATAACATTCAAAATCAACCGAAATCCCATTCTGGAAAAACTCGGTATCCTGTGATTATGTGAAACAAAGAACAATCACTAATGAAATTATATAGATTACCATACTGTATCTTAACATAGAAGTTCAAAATTTGACCGAAACGGGATTTTCAGACCCCTTCCCCCGCTTCCCCCTCACTTTCCTGCAACTATCACACCCCCATTATCAACGCAAAGGTTGTTTTAAATTTAAAAGTAGTAAAATAAATGGAGTTCCCCGTGTAATTTTACCCAATAATCCACTCTTCAAACGAAAAAATGTGACATTAGAAGCAATTGCAATTACAATCCACCCATTTTTTAACCACAGCGAGGGTGTTTTCCCGGAATGTGATTTCGGTGCATTTTGAATATATTGTTCCTATTATTTTTTCTGAATAGTACTTTGATATGCAAAAAATATGTGTTCAATTATTTCTCGGTTATATTGTAACTTGATTGGAGTAAATGCGGATTTATTTTATTATAATTTAGTTAGCCCTTAATTCATACAATCAAACATTCCATATATACAAAACAGTATTTGTATGCTAATTAAAATGATAATATTTATAATTTATTAATACTGTATAAACAAATAATTTTAAAAACTAAAAAAAAAAAAAAATCTGTACTTTCAATTCCTGCTACAATAATTTTTAGCATTTATAAAATATTTTTGGAAAGTATCACTGATAAAAAGAGGTTTTGTATATATATATATACAGGGTGTCCCGTAAGTCTGGACCCATAGGGAAAAATAATAAAATTACAAAATAGTCCAAAAATTTATTTATAATATATTTTTTTATTATTTTTATTATTATTTTTATTATTTTTTTATTATGATCTTACTCCGCTGGAGTTTTATTTGTGGGGCCACTTGAAAGCCAAAGTGTACGAGGTCAAACTTCAGAACATTTTCCACCTTAAAGCACGCATTGTGGAGGCGTGTCAAGAAATTTCTGCGACTGTGATTCAGAAAGTGCTGTCGCAGTGGAGATTGCGTCTTCAACTATGTGTGCGACACAACGGCGGACACTTTGAACAGATTATGTAATAAATTTTTGGACTATTTTGTAATTTTATTATTTTTCCCTATGGGTCCAGACTTACGGGACACCCTGTATATATATATATATATATATATTTGTCATTAATTAATTTTAATATAAAAAATACATTTTATAGGGATGAAAATAGCCGAAAATAGCTTGTAATAACTTGTAATAATTAAAATTCATTAAAAGTCATTATTTTGGAGCTATTAATATAAGATTATTACCAATGCATAAATAAATACATCTTCAGTAATGTACGGTATAATTAGTATATATTTTGCATCATTTAATACACTTTAGATAATATATTACTATGTCAAGTTATATAATAAATAATACCATATAATATTAATAATTTTCATATTCTCCCAAGACTAATATTAAATTTAAACGAAAGTAGACCTATGACCTATGCGTAGTCATTATAAACAGGTAGTTATAAGTAATAGTTTATAATAACGTATAATGATATCATATTATATATAATAATATAAGAGAGTTCGGTTATAATCATTTTTGTTATTTATAACTGCAGTGAACGCAGACTTATTTTAGTTTAAAAAAATAACTTTATTTTTGTTTATAAATTTTACGTCATATTAACTGTATCTATTCCTGCGGTATTAACTACAAAATTCATCAATGTTCCCCTAATATCAAATTACACTCTAGATTTCTTGAAACGTTTCTCTTAATCTAGGACAACAAGGTCTGGTATTAGCCTAAGGCTCAAGACCTAGGCTATAAAAATACCCACAGCTTTCATTAATCTCCATTAATATACTGTATAATATTTATCTTGATAGTTATAAAATTATATGATATATTCTACCGCCGTTTATTATCATCGTTTAAATGTTCCTATATTGTGTGTATATATATATATATATATATATTTATATATACATAAGAGTGTATAATATATTATCACATGTCCAAATAACTTTAGGAGGCTATTATGCCATTAAAGAGGTATAAACTGAGCTATAAATTTCAGTTTCCGCTACTTGAATGATCGTGAGTTCATCCTTATAAAATCATTGGAATCAGTTTCTGTTTGTGGAAACAGAGTAATGAGGTGGGCACATTCGAGTGGTTCGCGTACAGACAGTGATATGCACCACAAAAAATATAACCCTGGATACATTTTCTATTTATATACCCTGTGGTGAAATTGCACCATGATTATGATTGCAAATATTTGCCCTGTGTTTGACTTTGAATGGTTTCACTTTTTTTAAGAATTTGCGGCTCTTTTTGAAATTGAATTTACCAGATGCCTTCCGACCTTAAATTAAAGAAATTTATTTCAGTTATATCACGAAAATAAATATAGAAGAAATGAAGTTTTTATACATCGGATGAGATTAACATCTAAAAGATAGATTAAGGCATAATTATTATTAAAATTATAATAATATACTTTTCTTCCACTCAAATTCTTTAGTCTGACGAAGATTAAGCTTGTTGTCCTACCCTAGACGTACAGCTTAACGCGGAACCCGAACCATGATTCACTACGGGTGGTTATAAATTGTAAAGTCCTCTCCCGAACGCGATCTCACGACCTCCCGATCAGCAGCCCAGCGTCTTAACCCAGGGTACCCACTTATCTGCCAACCAACGGAAGCATAAATAGTTGGGTGAGCTGACGCCGTCTGCCCTCGCCAGAAATCGAACCCGGGCCGATGGATTCGTAGTCAGCTATGTTAAAAGCTACACCACTGAAGTAATAGTGTAGTTGTTAGCGTCGCTGACTACGAATCCATCGGCCCCGGGTTCGAGACCCGTTGACGGCAGCCGGCGCGCAGCAAAGCCCAGCTGTTCATCCTTCCACACAATAAAGAAAGTGGTTGATAGATAAATGGGTACCCTGGGTGGCCTAGTGGTTAAGACGCTGGGCTGGTGGTGGGGCGTGGTTCGGATTCCACGTTAAACTGTAGGTCTAAGGTGGAGTGAAAAGCTTGACCTTCGTCAGAATGAACAATTCGGGCCGGAAGCTAACCAAAGGTGTGTGTGTGTGTGTGTGTGTGTGTGTGTGTGTGTGTGTGTGTGTGTGTGTATATATATACACTGCATAAAGGCAAGAAAACCATTTCAGTAGATATATTTTACCAGAAAATTCTCCAGTTTAACATACATACATGCATACATGCATGCATGCATACATATATTATAATAAAAAAATCACATTTCCCAAGGATTTCGGGTGAGAAGACAGAAAACAGCTCATCATTTCACAGAAATTAGTGAAAAGGCAGAAAGTAAGGTGTACAAATCCATTCACCAGGCGTCCTGGTGGACCAGCTTCCCCCCACTTACATGGCAGAATTTCACACTTTCGGCGTTTCATACGCTATGTATGGTGGCGCTTTCAGGCTTTGTCAGAAATGAATGAGACAGAGTCCCGAATTTGCATACTTCTAACAAACTCTTGACTTCTCCCTTTCATGGCACGTCAGTGTTTCACAGCCATACAAAAGTGTCGGTACTAACGCCCCTTCATGTAAACGCCTCACAGCATCTCGATCCAATCTTCGCTCTTTCACAACCGCTTTCAGCGCACCCGTTATCTTTCTTCCTTGATTCACTCTACTGTTAATTTCATCCATACACGTACCCTTGTTCAATACACATCCCAAATATTTAAAAGATTCTACCACCTCGAGTGTTTTGCCATTCACCACCTCCTGACAGTCCGAATTTCCTTCTCTCCACAATAAGTAACTTGCTCTTACCCACATTCACTTTCAACAATCTTCTCTCTCGCACATCGTCACAAAACACTCAACCTCTTGTACATCACACTCATTCTGGGTAAATAGTACAGCATCATCCGTATACAACAGACTCAGCAGGCTTCGCCTTTTCCCATCACCCACCAGATTCAACCCTCGTTCTAGCAGTCGCACTCGCCACTCCATCCATAAACAGACTGAGCAGCCACGGAGACATCACACATCCTTGACGCGCACCAACACTTGTATCAAACCAATCACTCAGTTCTTTATTTACTCTCACACATGCACTACTTCCATCACAGAAACTCTTCACCGCATTTATGAGTCTACTGTCAACTCCATATATACTCAGCCTACTCAGGACCTGCCACAGTGTTTCTCTATTTATTCTATCATACGCTTCCTCAAGATCTATAAAAACTACATCTACCTCGCAATCCCTTTCGCATGTTTATTCAGTCACTTGTCTCACTGCAAACACTTGATCTACACAACTTCTTCCACTTCGGAAGCCTCCTTGCTCATCACTCACCAAACATTCTGTAATACCACGAACTCTTTCTATCACTATCCTACCATACATCTTCCCCACTACATTTAACAGACGCTTATACCTTTGTAATATTTACATTTACATTCACTCTTTTCACCTTTTATTTTGTATAATGGAACAATCATTGCTTTCTTCCAGCCTTCAGACACATTCCCATTTGTCCATGCATTTAATTGTTTTCTATATATTCCATCCACACTTGCCGTTTTTCCATTTTCAGTTTGTGAACCCACGCTTTCATTTCCTTCCATGGTTATGTTCTCAAGCATTTTGTCACGTGTCCTTCTCATACCGCCAAATCCCACATATTTATATTTGCACTACTCTCATCCTTTCCATTCATTAAACCTCAGAAATATTCCTTCCATCCATTCCGTTGATTCGCATCCATCGCGATCATTCTTCCATTTCCATCCCTTAATCTCAAATTTTCTTTTAGTTTCATTCAGGCATTTCCTTCCAGAACAACTTTCTATTCTCTACATACTTCTCATTCATCCTCCTTCCAAACTCATTATTTACTCTGTTTCTTCTTTCGCACTAGTTTCATTACACCTCTCTTATCTTCATACACCCATTTTCTTCGACTTCCTTCTCTATCACAATTACTCCGCACACACAATATCCATTTCCTCCTCTTATCCTCAATTGCTGATGCAACTTCGGCATCCCACCACGTTGTTGCACTTTTCTTTGCACCTGTTTTTTGCAACTTCACACACATTCCTTGCATTCCTAATCAGACATTCCATTCCACATATCACATCTCCCTCGTAACCATTTGTTCTGCAACTTGTACACTCAATTCATCATTTACTCTCTTGCTGTACTCATCCACTGCCTCTCTCTCCATTAATTTTTCCACTCTAATTCTTTCGTGACCCACCCTTTTTCCATTCGCTCTCTTCTATTCTCCACACAACCTCACTTTACACAGGACTACCATGTGGTCAAAAAGACCCCCCACTCGTACCTCGCACTACACGTATCGTATGTCATGTCGCATACCTCTTTCAGTATTACTTATTTTCACGAGCATATAATCTATCATACTTCTCTCACCATGTATATCATTTGTTCTATACCAGATAGACTTATGCCCCCCTTTATGTTCAAAAAAGGAATTCGTTACGCAAAGCTTTCTCTCACTCATAGCTGTTTCAGCCTACACCCATTATCATTCACTCCTTGTACACCATGCTTCCCAACACCTCATCCTCCGGACCCATATCAACTTTCCTATTCATGTCTCCTATCACAAACATTTTGTAGCATTCGGACACCTTTCTGATCACGCCATCGAGCTCTCTCCAGAAACTTTCTCATCTTCACGATTATCATCATGTGGCGCATATCCAACCACTACCGCCACCTTCATTTTCGAAAACTTAAATTTCACACAGACAATCCGGGAACTGACACACGAGAAGTTTCTCATCGCTTCATAGCGTACATCATTCATCAACAGGCTCTCACGTTCTTTTCCACTATCTTCTCACTCACACCTGCCCTCACACACTTAACACATTCACCGCCAGCACTTTTTAAAAAGGTAACCAGCCACCGCCAGCATTTTTTAAAGTTTTTACCCAACTACAAGGTTTTAACCAAACTAAAAATATCTCTTAAACAAAATATACCAAAATAAAGTTTATAATGTATACATTCAAGACGAAATTTCTCGTCTTTGGCGATGTGTGTGTTAACACCCATATCCCATTCACACACACCACCTCCTTTCATCTTTGTTTTACACAACATTACAATATCAAATCTTCCACCCTTAAACACTTGCATCACTTCTGCTCTCTTTTGCCAAACCATTTTAGTGGGCTTTGCTTTAGATGGCCGGCTGTACCTACCACTGTAGCAGCTTTCAAAGCTGCTACCTGTGTTATCTGTTTCTGAAATATAAACAAAACGGATGTCCGAACGCATAATCTCCTTACCGGCCTAGGCTAAGAGACTAGGCTAAGAGACTAGGCCTAATACAATTTCTTCGTTTCGGGGAATTCATTCTTGTTACGGATTGCAAGTATAGCAAGTGCAGAAAAACCGGTTTTCAATAGATGACGACTTTACACAAGAATACAGTCAGTGAGAAGCTGCTATAAATTGAGATTTTTTTTTGTTTTTTCACCTGTTATGTAGAGTAGAGAGAACCCACCAACTGGAAAAAGGTTTTAATTAACAAAGAACAACTCAAAAGTTTCGCTCAGACGTGTGTCTTCCTCAGCAGCAGTACAAGAGTAACTTTACAATGTGGAGAGTAGTAAATACTCTCTCTATTGTGAAGTTAACTTTTGTACTATTCCTGAAGAAGACTCTAGTCAAGTCGAAACGTTGAGTTCTTGTAAATATATACATATATCTTTGTCAATAAGTTTTTCTAGTTGGTAGCTTTTCTCTAACTTCATAAACAAATTTACAGCCACAGTAATTAGGCGATAGTGCATATGTTGGCCGTAAATTACTCTTGAAAAAAATACTTTGTCGTAAATTATAAATAAAGTAAAATGATTTTTACACGTTCAATGTCATAATTAACAATAAAAATTCATGTCACCATGGATAATAAGTAATTTACAGCCAAGTATTTTTTCAACTATACACCCTTGATGATTGGTTAGGTTAAGGCGTGATAATTTCGTTAAAACTAACGAAAATATCAAGACTTAACCTAACCAATCATCAAGGGCGTACAGTTGTGGCCTAACTGGACATTCAATAATTTGCCCGTAAGTTTCGAGGGGGACAGATAATGGAAAAGTACCATAAGGCATTACATTAAACGTGTAAAAATCATTTTACTTCATCTATTTATAATTTACGGCCAAGTATTTTTTCAACAATAATTTACGACCAACTTATACACTATCGCCGCAAGTATCCGTCTACAATAGCTATATAATAATGGAAATCGGTCGTTTGCTATAGAATACTTCACTCTGTAAACAAACGTTACACGCCAATAAAACGATGATAATGGTAATGTTTTGGGTTGTTTGATCATCTTCATAATTTCTTATATGGCGATGAGATGGAGAGTACCCCTACAACTTCCAATAAAAACAGGTTTTTCGTTCGTACATCTATTTTTTTTGTTTTTTACTTTTCAAGGTAAAAATTAATTAGATTTTCCCCAAGTCTGAGTTTCCAAGAACTCGAATGACCTAAAAACGCTTTCACACCTAACCCAAACCAAGTACTATACTTCAGATTTATATTTTTATTATTTAATTTATACGTTTAGTATAGGAAGTTATCTTTCGTCTTACACACCATTTTTACAATAAATATATATGGTACCTTTGAACTGTCGAGCAGCAGTGTATGGTACTTTGTCATCAGTAGTTACTGGTGATCAAAGATTCTAGTTTGTAATTTTATTCTTTCATTTCACCTTTAAAGGTCAAGTTTTGTCTTACATGAACTGATGAGGCAGGATCATAACTAAAAAAAAGATTAGCTTTGATTTTAATGATATATAACATTTGATTAGTTTCCGCCAAAATTGTTCATTCTGACGAAGGTCAAGCTTTTCACTCCACCTTAGACTGATAATTTAACGTGGAATCCGAACCACGCCCCACCAGCAGCCCAGCGTCTTAACCACTAGACCACCCAGGGTACCCATTTATCTACCAACCACTTTTTTTGTTATGTAGAAGGATGAACAGCTGGGTTTAGCTGCGCGCCGGCTGCCGTCACCGGGTCTCGAACCCGGGGCCGATGGATTCGTAGTCAGCGGCGCTAACCACTACACCACCGAGGCGCATATATATATATATGTGTGTGTGTGTGTGTGTGTGTGTGTGTGTGTGTGTGTGTGACTAACAAGATTTATGTAGTGTAATAAATTATTCTTTTTTCTTGATGAGTTTACGCAGGTTTCAGAAAGTCTTGGTAAAAGTAATTTTAAGGAAAAGGTCCTTTAGATAAGAGATTAGATAATATATCTATGGGTTCTCCTTTATATGGATGTTTTTAATATGACTAAAGTTGAACTAAAAAAAAATATTGTTGGCAGGAAAGTAATATCTATATTACAGAGATTAATAATTAATAATAACTAAAATAAAACTAAAAAGTAAAAATTATCAGTATCAATTTCACTATCAATATTAAGTGAAGCTACCTATAGACAAACTTTTCCATAGCATGGAAGACAAGTGGTGCGATAATTTGATTGAGTTTTTAATTATTTTCGTTAAACTGTACTGACACGTCTTGTTACCTCCGATAGGCTCCAGATATTGTGGTCAGCAAACATTTGGAAAGATGACCATCTTGAAGGCAACTTGTGCCGCATTCTAAAATATTCTTGAAAAGCAAATTTAGGGTTCTGCAGGACTTTTTTTTATATATATATATATAAATAAATAATTAGCTCAAAGCTGCTTCATACTTATAATTATTAGTTTAAAAAGTATGATTGTCTTTAGCTTCGCTTGTACAAAATCTGAAGTTCCTTAAATTCATGTTTATTTTAGCACAGAAACTTCGATATTGCTTTTTCACATCTGAGTCAAGATGTACTCATAGATGCGTTCAATAATGTAACACAAATATTTAAATTCTTGTTCTTGATCTGTTACTTTAGTCTCGATGAGTTAAGTAATTAAAAAACCAATATACTAAAAAGAGCGGGGGAGAGAGCAAGAAGCCTTGTCTAACTCCACTCCAACCGTAAAAGTTTGATGGTTGTACCAAAATCTCAATATACATACATAGAGTGGAGCATTTCTTCTAATTTCCTGAATGATGTATTGTGCTTCATTCCATCATGGCCTACTTACATCTAAGAAACAACTATAAATGGCCCAATTACTATCAATAGAGTTAAATAAATTTCTTTCACAGTACATAAATCTTTTGAGCGAAACTTTTTAAAACCAAAATGATGAGGATACGTCCATAAATAATCATTTAGTCGACTTCATGGAAGTTTGGAAGTAATTTTGAGAAGCAACAACAATAAGTCTAAAATTATTGCTGGACAGAATGTTCCCATATTTATTTTTGATAATTGTGTGATATATATACTACAAGTTTACATATGTAGCCTCGTTAGTACGTTGACTCCCCCCCCCCACACACACACAATATACTTGGCAATGATACTGCGAGCTGCTCGTACTCCGAATAAACGAACCCTCTTTAAGCTGCGCGCTTTTCTTGTCTTTATATAATATACACTCACACAGGCAGCCCTCTACTTACGAACAGGTTACGTTCCTGGACCTTGTTCGTAAGTCGATTTGTTTGTAAGTCAAATTTACTCTTGTAAATCCCAGAAAATTTGTTGTGTACAGTATGTATTGTCAAATTCTTACTACTGCTATCATCACTAACTCCACAGTCACCACTCTTGCGCTTAGGAGACATCTTGGGAGTCACAAAGACTTGAAAAATACCCAAAATATCTTGTACTTGAAATTTGAAATTGCGACTGAACGCCAGAATGTTCGTATCTCTGAAAGTTCGTAACTTGAATGTTCGTAAGTAGAGGACTATATATAATATATATATACCGGGTTGCCCAGAAAAAGTAAGCTATTGCTTTTATGAACTATTATATTTACTATTGTCAAGATTTGCTTGCTTTTATAACGATTTAAATAAATAATTTGCTTTTACATGTAGCAGTGTAGCACTTCTGTCTTTATAATATTTGTTTTTAATGTACTCTATTTATCTTTGTTGAAGGTTTTACAAAAATAAAACAAATAAAATCTTAAAAGCAATAGTTTACTTTTTTCTGGTCAACCCGGTCACGAAATTTCGAAACTACGATCGATCGAAATCTCGAAGTTTCGAAATTCCGATCCGATTTTTGTTTTAAGTTAGATTCATAATGTTAATTTTAGGTAATTTTCTGTGTTTACGAATTTAGAATTAAGTTTAATGTTCTTACTGTAATGGCTTTAGGAATTGTTTCTCGATAAAAGCAATTGTTTTAATATGGTGTTCATGACGTATGTTATTTTAAATGGGTAGGATCAGATCTATGATGGTGTTGCATCCACATGTTTAAGCAATTCTCAGGGGTAATTGTCAGATTAGGGGGTGGAATGCTAATCGTACATCCGCGTTCGGCTGACCCGTACGAAATGCTCACAGAGAAGCCAGTTCGGTTTTTATATGTCATCTTTAAAGTCTACGAGAACCCTCAGGTATGTTGAGTGTAAATTAACATTATGTAATATTACATTGTTTCTAGTGTACATATTTATTTTATCATAAAAGCTTTTTTTATCTGATACATCATTGTATTGTCAACAGTATTCCATAATTTCGGTCGGTATTCAAACATACAGTTCGGTACAGTATTGTGCATAATCTATAACTCTATATTATGCTTCCTACAATTTACAAAGATTATTTATGTACAATAATGGTTACAAATGTATTAATGTATCTTATATTGACTGGATATTATGCTGCATTAGTTGTTTAGGGCTTATTTTAGTCTTCTTGAAGGTTGTTTATGAACTTGTTTATGACCGTACGAACATATTACGGTGACCGGATCCGATAGTAACGAGTTCCGGACGGCGCAACCGTCCCATTATTTCGAAATTTCGTGACCTCACTGTATATTTATTTATTTATTTAAAGCAGTGTAGAATGATCTATCTTTCTTCTTTATTACGGCTGAGAAAGAAAGTTATTGTGAAGACTTTGAAAGGTTTAGTAATCCCATTAAATGGACAAGGACGTAAGTCCATCAAGAGTTTAAATGAAAACTTAAATATTGAGAGCAAGTCTACGGGTTAAAACTGCTAAAATGTGTTTTCAACACTGATTGTTCTAATATTGCAAACAGTATTATCTCATTAATGTATTAGATACATTAAAACGGTGTTATTGAGTCTTTAAGAGAACAGGAAGTAGCCCAGATAAGTCAATGAGTCATTATTCTAAAGTTACTCCCCTCTAGTGGTTTCGATGTGTGTGTGTGTGTGTGTGGTGTATATATACTGTATATATATATATATATATATATATATATATTGCGCCTCGGTGGTGTAGTGGTTAGTGTCGCTGACTACGAATCCATCAGCCCCAGGATCGAAACTCGGTGACGACAGGCAGCGGCAGGCAGCGCGCAGCAAAACCCAGCTGTTCACCCTTCCACACAAAGAAATTGGTTAGTAGATAAATGGGTAACTCAGACGCTGGGCTGCTGGTGGGGCGTGATTCAGATTCCACGTTAAACCGTAGGTCTAAGGTGGAATGACAAGCTTAACCTTTGTCAGAATGAACAATTCAGACGGAAGCAAAACCAAGGTTAACCAAGGTTTAATATATATATATATATATATATATATATATATGGTGGCGCCAAAGTCTCGCATCATAGGAATTTTCAGTGTTGACTATAATGTATTATATTTTTTTCTTTTAGGTAGGGGATGGCTGCGAAATTAACAATAGACGAGAGGGTGAGCTTGGTTTTAATGTATGGAATACGAGGTACAACAAATCGATGAATCGGTACAGAATTAAATTAAATTAAATTCTGTACCGATTCATCGATTTGTTGTACCTCGTATTCCATACATTAAAACCAAGCTCACACTCTCGTCTATTGTTAATTTCGCAGCCATCCCCGACCTAAAACAAAAAAGATATAGTCAACTGAAAATTCCTATGAGCGCGACTTTTGTGCCACCCTGTATATTAAACTATATATATATATAGGGTGTCCATAAATGTTTACCCTGAAAACAGTATGCTCTCATGTTTTAATGACGAATCTTACATCCGTTTTCTTTTTACAGGTGATCTCGTACACGCATAGAGTTTCTGTGCTGGTGTGTTTCGTCTACCGCATTCGCCGCTAGGAGCGCTGTAGTAGCTGTTCAGTTAAGATGGCGTCTGTGACAGAGAAGGCACAATGTGTTGTGTGGCTTGCAGAAACAAAATCTCCTGTCAGTGTTCAGCGAAGGTTCAGAACAAAGTATGGAAAGAATCCACCTGATGTGAAGTTAATTAAGTCGTGGATGAAAAA
>JAJOZX010000797.1:650000-782500 GCA_023014485.1 Bathynomus jamesi
CTGAAAGACTTGCTTTTAGAAATGAATTAATTACGTTGCTACCTTTTGCATTGGAATTACTTAGATAATGGGGCACTGATCCAGAGGCACCTCCAGATGGTCAGTACACCCCGATTTAAGAATTCCCACAAAAGTGTACATCATGGATGCGATTTTCTCCTTTTTTCGAGAAAAAAAATATTACACCGTAATTTACATTGATTCCTTCGCATAGGAATTACTTACAGTAGATAAGGAAGCACTAAGCCAAAGGCACCTCCAACTTAAGAATTTCCAGGGACAGTGTACAAAAAAGGGGGAAAAATACACACATGTACACTGTACATGTGTGTATTTTTCCCCCTTTTTTGCATTAAATTTTGTTACAAACTAAAACTAAAGTTCTACTCCCAGTGCTCTGAAACCAGACCAGACCAGCGCCTCCTACATTTTTTTGGTAAAGGGATCATTACTACTACTCTCTCCTGACTAGCCCTCCCTGCAAGCAGCTTCCCTTGTAATGAGAGGGAAAAAAGAGGAAGAAGCGAAACAAGGAAAGTGGAAGAGGCGTGGTTTCACCAAATAATTTAATATGACTATTCGGAGGTTTTTGACTCCAGAGAATTCCCATCTGTTAGGAACACGTAAATAAAAAAAGTAAAGTAGGCTATCTTTTGAGAACTCCTAGTGCTCTGATACCAGACCTGACCAGCGCCTCCTACTACATTTATGATCAAAAGAGAATGTTGAATGTGCAGTAGACAAGACAAAAGTCATATATATTTTTATCCAAAACCGTTTATACTGCAAAGTACGCGTGTTTAAATTAAATTATATTTCTCTTAAGTGCGTGAGTTTAAGTATCTACCGTAGATTATACTGTGTCTACAGTAGTTACTAAAGGACAATCTTGATATTAGGTAAGAATTCCGAAATTTTATGCTAAATCAAATATGCTAATAACACAGGCCCGCGAATGAGAACTTTGTAAGAGTTGTTTTCTTACTAATAACTCATTTTATATAATTCAACTACGCTCATTTCGAATAAGGTGTCCATTTTTTTCTATAACTTAAGGATTTTCTGCAAACTGGAAGGGAAAAAACAACATAAAGAAATATTATTTGTTTCAATCTACACTAGGTACCTATTTTGCTTTGTTATACTAATTACAAACGCAAACAACTTTAAAAAGAAAGAAGACTATTAACATCAACTACATATTCATCTTTATTTGTCCCAAGTTTTCTTACGAGATCTATGCCTTTTTAGTCTTGAATGTACGCGCTGTTCCTTTTCTTTTATGCAATAATTCTGGAGTATCCCGTTTCAACACCCAGCAGTAATCAGCCATCATGCTGATGTCCCACCTTCCCTGATATCTCTTCTCTATTTCTTTGATGTCTTGGTAAAACCGTTCTCTTTGTTCTTCGCTGAGTGCTCACTGCTCCGAGATTCTCAGGGAAGTAATCCAAGAGTGAATGTCAGAAATGTAATTTTAAACTCTTATTAAAACCCAACTCTCTGAACTTATTTAGCATGTTGTTCACAATGTTTTGGTAATTTGGGTCCTTGTTGTTCCCAAAAACTTTGCTGATAACACCCTTAAAAACAATCCATGCTTCTTTTTCAAGATTGTTCATTGTTCTTTCAAGTGTTCATCCAAAATCAGTTTTCTAATCTGGGGACCAACGAAAATTCCTTCTTTCAATTTTGCTTCTGAAAGAGTTGGGATCTTCGTCCAAGGCCTTAACAAATTGCTTCATCAAGCTCAATTTTATGTGAAGCGGAGATAGAAAAGTACTTTCTTCGTGTTAGCCAAACTTTCACATTGAATGTTTTTAGAACCAGGTGTCAGGTTGACTGCGTGGCCATTCCTTTTTTATCCAATGCTGAGTTCTTGCTCGGCTATCCCATTCACACAAAAAACATGGAAACTTCGTATAACCTGGTTGTTGACCTAACAACATACAAATCACTTTTAAGTCTCCACAAAGTAGTCAACCGTGTTCTTTGTATTTAACAAGATTTTTGTACGTTTCCTCAAGTGAACCTAATGAGCCACAGGAACGGATGCATACAAGTTACCGTTGTGAAGGAGGACGCCTTTCAGACTTCTTTTGGAGGAATCCCTATAATAGCCATCATATCCTCTACAAAATGCGCATTTTACAAGAAATCAAGAGCTTGTGATAATTATCATTACCTTATTTATTTAACAAGTTTTTAAACAAGTGTTAAACAAGTATTTTTAATATCAAAACAAATGTTTACGTTTAACAAGTGTTTTATTAAAAAAAATTAATGAAATTTGAACTTGCTACTAACCTTTAATGGTGAAAGGTTGGGGAGTCGGGATCGGGTCTGATGCTGCTTGCTGAGTGTGGAGTGGGTGGTGGTAGACTTGCGAAAAAAACTGGTGATGGGCAAGTCTTCGTACTTCATGAATGAATCCTCAGCAGAAAACGGGTCTCCGAGTTCCTTGGCCAATCGAAAACCCGTATCCAGGCTTTTCATTATCAGCTGTGACTTCAGAGCACAGCTGATAAATCCACGCAAGTCCACGTGGCCATCGCGCTGTACCGTGTGAGAGTGAATCGATACCGTGTACAAGAAAGGAGGGTCGCAATTAATTGACCGTGTAAGAGTGAAATCGTGCATAAAGATACCGTGTAAATAGAGGACCGACTGTGTGTATATATGAGCCTCGGTGGTGTAATGGTTAGTATCGTTGACTATAAATCCACCGGCTCCGGGTTCATTTCTCGGCGGCGGCGGCAGGCGGCGCGCAGCTCACACAGCTGTTTATCCTTCCATACAATAAAATTGGTTGGTAGATGAATGGGTATCCCGAGTAGCCTAGTGGTTAAGACGCTGGGCTGCTGCTGATCGGGAGGTCGTGAGATCGAGTCCGGGTAAAGACTGTAATTTCTGACCACCCGTGGTGGGTTGTGATTTCAATTCCACGTTAAGCTGTAGGTCTAAGGTGAAGCGACAAACTTGACCTTCATCAGAATGAACATTTGGGTGGAAGCAAAATCAAGGTGTGTGTGTGTGTGTGTGTGTGTGTGTGTGTGTGTGTGTGTGCCTCGTTAACCTCGTTTAAGTTCCGTGTGTTGGTTTCTTCACACGAAGGTCAAGCTGGTGGCCCCGCCTCTAGGCCTGGCTTAGTGGAGGAACGAGTTGCTCTCTTGCGCTCTCCACCGCACGTAGCCAGGTACACCCAGCTCATCTGGTACCGTCCTGAGCCAGGCATCTAGTCTTCTTTTGAAGATTTCACCTTGACCCCTGTAACGTTTCTGAGGTCCTTTGGAAGCTGATTAAAAAGTCTTGTTCATCTGACAACCAAGCTATTTTCCTTCAGTGTTGAAGAAGTCCTTTGTCGGGCCTTTAATTTGGGAACATTACACATGCTGCCTTTCCTATTTCCCAGCATCCTTTGGATGGTAAGGGTTTAGTTTGAGGTTTGGTACCAGTTTTTCGATCATTTTTATATGTAGATTATGGTATACCTCTCTCCTTCTTTCCAGAGAGTACAGATTTAGTTTACGTAGTCTTTCCAGTAGTTGAGTTCTTTGCAGCCAGCAATCTTGGCTGAGAAATGTGTCTTGAGTTTCTTCTAGTTTATAAGTTTCTTCCTTTTTATATGGGGACGTCAAAACTGAGTAGTATTCAAGTTTCGGTATGATCAGACCGTATTGGCTAAATATTCGGGGTTTGGGGTTTTAATAAAATTAGCGTGTTAAATGTGCATTTAGTTTACTTGACAATAAATATAAACGAATAAACAGTTCACATGATGATAATTCGATGAACGAACACAAAACCTTGCATCTTATATATAAAACCACATATCCTTAATATTTAGCCAAATGGTCTTATTTGTAACTATTTATGTTTTGAAGTTTGTTTTGAAGGTTACGTTTTCTGATAAACAAATTTCGCCTCGTCTGAAAAGCAAAATTATAAAATGTAAATGAAATGTTTTGTTTATGTAAAATTTGGGATCACCTGAAGATCAGGGCCCAGCCATATTTAGTTAGCTTTATAAGGCTAATATCACGACCTAACCTAACCAATCGTTAGGTCAACTATACGCCCTTGACGATTGGTTAGGTTAGGGTCGTGATATTTTCGTTAGTTAGCCTTATAAAGCTAACTAAAGAAGGCTGGGGGCCCTGATCTTCAAGTGATACAAAATTTGTCTTGAATGAAATTTCGGGAAAGATGTCAGAAAAGTATATTTCAGCCTACAGTAATTATCTCAGTTTAGCTGCTGGTCATGAGGAATGCTTTACGTAATTTGATGTAAATTACAAGTGATGGATGTAATTCTACTTTCAAGTAAATTATAATATGGAATTACTTCTATTACTCAGACCCTCTTCCTAAACTATCGAAAAAATGTTAACATTCATGTCACTAAAGTTGTGTGTACGCGTGTGTCAGAGAGAGAGAGAGAGAGAGAGAGAGAATATATGCTAATAAAATGCTCTTTTTTCCCCCCCCTCATTCTCAAAGGAAATGAAGGAAAAAAAAAGTTCTGGTTATTTCGTAATATGAGATGACCTTGAAACTGCAGTACCTATTCTGTGCTTTACGCTCATTGAGATGTTGTATAACCCGTAATTATAAGTCGTAAATATCGGAAGAAAGAGCTCGCATAAAGTCCCAAGTTTCAAGTAAATTTAGTAGATTAGGTGGCGAATGACGGTTGTAGTCTTACAGATAATAACTGAACCCATGTTGTCATGGAAACGAAAGAGCATTTTAATTTCCATAATATTTTTGTTCAAAATACTTTTCTCTTGTTTTGTAATTGTTCTGGAATAGCATATATATATATATATATATATAATATATTATATATATATTAGTGATGGATCGAATAACCGCAACCGCAACCGCACAAAAATTCACAACCGTAACCGCAACCGCCGTTCCATAAGTGCGGTTGCGGTTGTAGGTATGAACAGTGCGATGGGTCCTCGTCCCTCATCCTGGTAACACACTTAGTGCAAAATATGGTTTTAATTAATTTGACCTATTCTTTCATAATAGCTATATAAGTTTAGAATATACTTCATTTAAATAGTATTATTTAGTAAATACCTTATGTTGAACACAAGTTTTGCAACACACAAATAGCGGTAGCGGTGTATTGCAAAACTTGTGTTCAACATAAGGTATTTACTAAATAAATACTATTTAGTATATATTATGTACCAAGTGTGGCTAAATCGCACTATAGTGGCTAAATCCAGTTAATAATTACGCATTTTTCCTAGTATATGATAACCGCAACCGTGGTTGGAAAAAATTCGACAGCCGCAAACACAACCGCAAACCGCGGTTGTGAAAAACCGACCACTCGATCCATCACTAATATATATATATATATATATATATATATATATATATATATATATATATATATATAATGATCCTTAGACACTGGGAAAATACTGAGCATCTTGAAAAGAGCAAACATCGTCCCTCTATATAAAGGAGGAGATAGATCTCAAGCAAAGAACTATAGACCAGTGTCCTTGACGTCCCACCTCACTAAAAATTTTTGAAAGAATAGTCAGAGAGAAAACCTATGACTTCTTGGAGACATTGGAAAGATTCAAAGAAAATCAACACGGATTCCGATCAGGAAGATTATGCCTATCACAACTTATAGAGCATTATAACAATATCCTAGATGCACTTGAAGGCAATGAAAACTATGATGTCATATACAAATGCGATCATGGTAAAATAGCACATAAAATGAAACATATGGGAATAACAGGCAAAGTGGGAAAATGGATCTACAACTTCCTCATAAATCGACTACAGGTGGTCAAAATTCAAGGTGTATCATTATCAGAATCAGAAGTACGCAACTCAGTACCACAAGGTACAGTGCTGGCACCACTCCTGGTCATTATCATGCTAACAGACATAGACAGTGGAGTAAACAGCAACACTATACTAACATCATTTGGGGACGATACAAAGATCAGCAGAAAAATCAGCGATGCAAACGAAGTAGAGGCCTTGCAGAGAGACAAACAAAATATACAAATGGTCAGAAGACAACAACATGACATTTAACACTGATAAATTTCAACTCTTGAGATATGGTAGAAATGAGGAACTTAAAAATACTGCATATGTGCTCCAGATAGACAAGAAGTTCAAAGAAGCATGAAAGCGGTCGACTTGTGGGTAATAATAACCGATAATGCGAAATTCGAGACACAAAATCAGATAGCAATAAACAAAGCAAAGAGAGTCGCGGGACAGGTACTAAGAACGTTCAAAAGGAGGGACAAGACAGTAATGATTCCCCTGCTGAGAACACTGATTATACCAAAACTTTAATACTGCTCAGTTTTGACGTCCCCATATAAAAAGGAAGAAATTAATAAACTAGAAGAAACGCAGAGACATTTCACAGCCAAGATTGATGGCTGCAAAGAACTCGACTACTGGGAAAAACTACGTAAACTAAATCTGTACTCCCTAGAAAGAAGAAGAGAGAGGTATACTATAATCTACATATGGAAAATTATCGAAAAACTGGTACCAAACCTCAAACAAAACCCAATTACCATCCAGACAACGCTGGAAAATAGGAAAGGCAGAACGTGTAGTGTTCCCAAATTAAAGGCCCGACAAGGGACCTCCTCAACTCTGAAGGAAAATAGCTTGGTTGTCAGGGGCCCAAGAATTTTCAACCAGCTTCCAAAGAATCTCAGAAACCTTACAGGGGTCAAAGTTAAAGTCTTCAAGAGAAGATTAGATGCCTGGCTCAGGACGGTACCAGATGAGCCGGGTGTACCTGGCTATGTACGATGGAGAGCGCAACTCGCTCTTCCACCAAGCCAGGACTAGAGGCGGGGCCACCAGCTCGACTTCGTGTGAAGAAAGACCGACTCACGGAACCCAAACAAGGTTAACAAGGTTATATACACACACTATTGAGTGGTTGCAAGAAAACATAACCTAATAATGAAGAGAATATATAAATGACCTTCCACGTTCATCTGATATACTGAACTTCATAATGTTTGCAGATGATACAACTCTCTCCTTTTCTTGCAAAGATGTTAATACAGCTAAGAATATATTTCATTCAGAATTCATCAGTGTAATGAAATGGTTGACCACGAATAAACTCTTCCTAAATACCAGTAAAACAAATTTCATGATTTTTACTAATAAAAGAAATGTATATCTTGATGAACTCAATGTTAATGAAATCACCATAAAGGAGTGTACTGTAACAAAATTTCTTGGTGTAATGCTAGATAAGAATTTGCAATGGAGTGATCATGTAAATTATATCGCGAAAAAGATTTCAAGGAGCGTTGCTATAATGTTTAAACTTAGAAATGTAGTCCCTAAACAAGTTTTATTGACTCTTTATCATACTCTTGTTCTTCCTTATATAACATACTGCACCCTTGTTTGGGGAAACTCCGCTAACAACGCATTAAATGGTATCTTTGTCATCCAAAAACGAGCAATAAGGTTATTATCTGATGCTGATTTCCTTGATCACACTAGTACATTATTTAAAGAGCTAAACCTACTAAAGCTCAATGATATAACCAAACTGGCACATTTTATTTTTATTTACAAGTGTAAGAGCAAAATCATTAATTTGCAATGGGTAAATAGATATTTTGTAACTCATCAAGAAATCCACCCGTATCAGACCAGAAATAGATCAAAGATTGTTATACCTCAATTTAGATTGTCTTCATCTCAAAAACTACCCATTTTCATTGGATTGAAACTATGGAATGACTTGCATGCCGATATAAAAAATATTGCGAATGTAAATTTGTTTAAAACCAAGTTAAAATCCCGATTAATAATGGGATACTAACAAAAATCTTGGATTAATGTCCACTAATAATGTTTTATATTGTCCATTAATATTGTTTAATATTGAAATACAGGCTTTAACTATTAATAATACTTATTTACTTATTTATTTATTTTATTATTATTAATTTATAACGGCTAGCTGCTTATTTTTAATGAGAGCCCAGTAAAGCCTAAAGCTTAAGGGCCAAATTAAAATTAAAAAAAAAAAATAGTCGAGCTTCACAATTATTTATGTCATTGTAAAAATTGTAAGTTGTAAAAAGACTACTGTATTTATTTTATTATTAATTCTATTCTATTCTAAGAGATGAAAAAACATTTTTCAATTTGTAATTGACACCAACGTTTCGGAATACACCTATCCCATCATCAGGGCTAATAAAATTTAAAATAAATTAGGTTAAAATAACCAAATTAAAGTTAAAATTTCAAAAAGACTACAACAGAGTAAAATAGTATAAAATCAAGATATATAGGTGCCTCTTCCAATATGTGCTCTACCTTAAAATTTACATTCCAATACGTGATCTACCTTAGATTATTCGGATTAGCAGCAGGTACGTTAGTTAGCCTTATAAGGCTAACTAACGAAAATATCACGACTTAACCTAACCAATCGTCAAGGGCGTATAGTTGACCTGACGATTGGTTAGGTTAAGTCATGATATTTTCGTTAGTTAGCCTTATAAGGCTAGTTTCACGGTAGAGCACGTATTGGAGTATGGTAGATCACAGTTTCGCGGTAGAGCACATATTGGAAGAGCACCGATATATAACGGTGAACCAAAAGTAGGTGGACAGTAGGTTGAATACGGTTTGTGTTATATTATATTATAACTATGGTGTTCATTATAACTATGGTGTTTGTGTTTTATTATATTAAATATTATAACTAAATTTATTTAAATTTTATTTTGTATTATAGTATACAAAAAAATTAAATATGTATTCTCAAAATAAACGTTATCATTTACTGTCCACCTACATTTGGTTCACCCTATATATATATGTAATTTTTTATTTTTTTTCCTTCTAAAGGAAAAATAAATAAATGCATAATAATAATAATAATAGTTTATAGTCGTTTCGTACTGTAATGCCACTAATTGGGAATAATCGCGTATTTGTTATATGTATCGGATATCCGGAGTCAATGATTTATACATTATTATTAGCTTCCTTCAGAGTTCTATTTTTTTTAATCTATAATTTTCATCACAGTGAATTCGTTTAAACAATTTGCTTTAAGTTAAAAAGAAAAACAAGAAAAATTTTTTTTGTTTTTTTTGTTTTATGAAAAATTTATGTAAACCATAAGATATTTGGCTCATATCGGGGAAATGAATTTGTAACATCTCTGGTTCATGTTGTTAAAGGGGGGTATGTATTGACTTTTGGATGATGAGTTGGGTGGTTGGTTGTATGATGTGTGGTACGTGGGTGAATTTCGTGCGCGATTGGACTTCTGAACTTTCGTGCTCGAAAGCAGACATCCCTAATTTTCCTGTTTACATTTCGCTATAAGACTTTGAACATGAAGGTACAGTGTATATATATATATACTGTATATATATGTATATACGTATATATTTTTTTTTTATCACCTGAAGATCAGGGCCCCCAGCCTTCTTTAGTTAGCCTTATAAAGCTAACCAACAAAAATATCACGACCTAACCTATCCAATCGTTAGGTCGTGATATTTTCGTTAGTTAGCCTTATAAAGCTAACTAAAGAAGGCTGGGGGCCTTGATCTTCAGGTGATCCATATTTTTTATTTATTTATTTATATAGTTTTCATACGAAAGTAAACTTCGTTTTCCTCGTGGTAGGAAATATTTTAATTTTCATCGTAAGTTTCAAGTACAATAATTTACCTGCATATATATATTAACAAAATACCAAGAATTTACCTGCATATATTAACAAAATTAGAACCGTTCGAATAGAAACAGCAACGCTTAACTCAAACAACTTTAGTTGACTGTAAACAAAGGTAGGATGTATAAGTTGTAAGTTATACAAGTATGTACTTAGGTTTCTGGTTACCGTAGAATTGTTGTTTATATATAAATGGTATTTTATTAGTTACGTTTGAAATTTTAGAACTCGGAACTGGGAGCCAGATCTTGCGTCTTCTCATTATTAACTTGTTTAGCGCGTTCTCTGTTAATAAAACCCCATTTGTACATTGATATGAAAACGGTAGAAAGTGCCATTTGGTTAAATATTTAATGCAAGTAATTTAGATTTGGTTACGGTTTCGTTCGGGTATGGAATTTTTTTTTTTTTTAGTCAGCCTCGTTCGAGGGTTGTTCAAAAAGTAAGTTTACAAGGTGTTTTGAAGAGACTGTTTTATTACAAGTTAAGTAATTATTGCAAGTATTTCAACAATAACTTATTACTACTTTTCTACATAATCACCAAACAGATTCAAACATTTGTCGTAGCGTGGGACAAGCTTTCCTGATGCTGGTCGAGTAAAATGTTAGGGTCCTTAGTTTTTAACCAGTTTCGTACGGCCGCTTCTGCATCAGGATCGTTCTGAGATTAACTCCGAGGTGTTCCTTTAGGGCTGGAAACAAATGGAAGTCGCTTGGTGCAAGGTTAAGACTATGGGGGAGATGATCAATGACTTCCCAGTAGAACGATTCCAAAAGTTGGCGTGTTTGATTTACAGTGTGAGGGCGTGCATTGTTATGCAAGAACACCACACCTGCAGTAAGCAACCTGGGACGTTTTCTTCTGATAGCCGTGCAGATCGCTGCAAAGTTTCACAATAAGAAGTGAAATTTATTGTTGTCTCTTTCTGCATGAATTCAACATGCAAAACGCCTTGAGGGTCCCAAAAAAGTCGTTGCCCTCACCTTACCAGCTGATGGTGCAATCTTGAACTTTTTGGTTCGTGGTCTCCCTGGAGCTTGCCACTTTACAGTGTTGCCTGCCACACATACATAATAAAATATCGTACTACCAACAACAATATTGTACCATGCACAATGCACCGGTAATTAACCTTGTAAACTTACTTTTTGAACAACCTTCGTATTAATCATAGAATTTACTTTGCTAATTTTCTCTATATTTGGAGAATCCAACTCTCTTGTTCGTGTATTTATCAATACATTAGTTTCTTAATTTAACGTTTTACTGTTCGTATCTGGGACGGCCTTGGCCTATAAAGGAGACGTATATATTTGTTTAAGGAATCCTGGTCATGGTTACAATATTAAGGGCTACGTCGTGGTCAGTGTCGTAACATTGCTTCCCATCGATCAGCTAAGTTAAGGGTCTGGGTGGTAATTGGATGGAGCCCAGGGCCCGTCTTCTGCGTCCAGATTCTGTAGCAACCTGCGGTTCGGATCCCACGTAAAGCTGAGTCTCCTCCACCATATAACCCTAGATGTTGTGAAGGAGGTTAAATAACACCATTATTACATTATTGGTTCATATTAAGCAAATAGTCTATAATTTATTTACTTTTAGAAAACCTATTTTTTGTAGCTAATAAGGCTCTTTCTAAACAAGTTTTTTAATTATAATTTAAACAGCACGTTACACACTTACGCAGTGATCTCTGATTTACTTATAGGTTATTAATTAACAAAGAAATACAATATATTTGTTCAAGACCTGTAAATCTATTACAGTACTTTACCACAATATAAATATACTCGTGTGTGTATATATAGTTTTTTCAGTGCTATAACTACATTTTAGCATCTCACTGAAATTATAAAATTAAAACCAGCACTTTTCAAATTGATTTTCTGGGCTTATATTATTTTAGGATAATTAATATTAACTATTTTTCGTGATAGCAGTGGCGTAGCTAGAGGGGGGTCCAGGGGGGGACCATCGCCCCCCCCCCAACCAAGCCTCGGAAAGGATTTTGTCCGAAAATGTCTCCCTCTGTCAAAAAATTTGGTGTGTTACTACTTATTTTCCAAAATCTGAATAACACTTCCTTTGTCTTTTCTGTTTCACTTGTATTTGTACTTCACAGAAGGGCTCCAATTAATTTGTACATGTTTTCAATATATGGTTGTTGTAGCCACATTATTTTTTTTCATTCTGTTATGGTGGGCCCTGAGCAGTATAATATATAATGTTGCAAATTTTCTGGTCCGTTGTTACACAGAGTGCATTGTGTTTTTTCCCTTGTGAATCATTTTCTTTCATTTAATGATAGTGTATTCTACTTTTGTATTGCATTACTGAATACTGATGCAAGTGTGTTATCATGTGTGTGTTCCTCGCACTTGATAGATTCTTTGTATTGCCTGTAAATTGTTATGCTTGATGAGATTTGATAAACGGTATCTTTGTCACACCCGTTTGTCCGAAAATTTGGGCCTTTGCCCCAACCAAAAATTTCTAGCTACGCCACCGCGTGATAGTAAAAAATGTTAGCTAGTATGGTGTTTTGTCACTAGATAAAGATGATTTTCTAAAGTTCCCCTAAGAAAACCATTCTCTGTAAACCTCATTTTCTATACATGTTATGGTACACTTTAATATTAGTGTATTTGAAACATGGTAATAAATAAAATTTTAATAAGACCCAAGTTGAACTTCACCCAACATACATTTTGATATGAAAATTATCACACTGTAACTACAAGTATACGTTTCCGGATTAAGGTGTATATAGTTTGTATACGAGCTTTTATTGTGACTAGTACAGTTCCCGTCGCTTCGCTGACGGTTAGACAGGCTAAACTACAAAAAAAGAACTCAGCCGTGAAAATTTTGAGCTTCACATTGTGTCAACATTTCTGAATCTGGTATCTCCCAAAACCTCCTCACCCCCATTCATACAACTTGGGGGCTAACCCCCTCCCCCATTGCTAAACTACAGAAAAGAACAGTCATGAAAATCTTGAGCTTCACATTTCCGCCCGTAATACAATTTCTGAATTTTTTTTACAATTTCTGAATTTTTTTCTCACAATTTCTGAAAGTGTGACGGACGGACAGACAGACAGACGGACAGCTCTCTTATTATAATATATAGATTAGGCTTTGTTGTCCATTCTCCATACTCTTAAGTTATAAATAATCTTTACTAATATGTTTTAGCGAGATCCGAAACTCGCACCGCTTCTGACTTTTGAGTTAATTTTTTTCTCTTCTGACATCTAGCGTTTGGAAGGAGAACTAAATTACTCATGAAAAAAACGTTAACTTAATTATACTAGCTAAAGTGAACCCTACGAGCCCATTTAGCTAGACCTGCGGTGCTGGGGCCTTCGGCCTCAGTAATTGGGGTGCCTACGGCCCCCCCAATTACTGGTGAGTCAATTATTCGGTCAATAAAACTATAAAAAAGAACGCAGCCATGAAAATCTCAAGCTTCACAAATCTTCATGCAATGAGTCCGGATGTGAAACTTAAGATTTTCATTGCTGCGTTCTTTTCTAGCTAAAGTGGGCCCTACGAGCCCATTTAGCTAGACCTGTGGTGCTGGGGCCTTCGGCCGGGGGGTCAATTGTTAAGTTTCACACAAATTCCTCTGAACTAAAAGTAAATATTAAACTTTCACTGCCTTAATAATTTCTTTTCAAAATCTTCGGTATCCGATTTAGTTTTTTGGATATTTTTATTGACAGACTCTGCCTCAATTATATTATAGATTTTAATATTTATTACTACATAGTTTAATAATAGGTAATGAAGCATAGGCTAAGTTAATAAATTAGATTTTTTCAAAGACTAAAGTGATAATATTAATTTATGTTAATATACTCTTTAATCAC
This sequence comes from Bathynomus jamesi, assembly GCA_023014485.1. NCBI lineage: Eukaryota > Metazoa > Arthropoda > Malacostraca > Isopoda > Cirolanidae > Bathynomus > Bathynomus jamesi. Next base: position 663,624 of record JAJOZX010000797.1, read on the forward strand.
TGAGTGAAAAGCGAAGTTCTCATTCTGTACGGTAGGTGTTGAGTACCCAACATTCATCTGGTGGGATAACGCGCTATATATATATATATATATATATATATGTTAAACACAGACCGTGCATGGAGCAAGGAACACTTCTGGGAAAATTAAATCCACTATAGTCCGAATAAGTAATGGTAAATGACAAATACCATAGTTTTTCTTTTTCATGATGCTAGCCCGACGTGGGCAACGGGTCTCTCGCAAAGAGATCCCATAAATATAGCTTCCCTCACCAGCTATCTGAATCCACTATAGTCCGAATAAGTAATGGTAAATGACAAATACCATAGTTTTTCTTTTTCATGATGCTAGCCCGACGTGAGAGACCCGTTGCCCACGTCGGGCTAGCATCATGAAAAAGAAAAACTATGGTATTTGTCATTTACCATTACTTATTCGGACTATAGTGGGTTTAATTTTCCCAGAAGAGTTCCTTGCTCCATGCACGGTCTGTGTTTAACATATAAATTTCTCAGGGGACCATTCTGAGTTTGTGTGTGTATATATATATATATATATATATATATATATATATATATATTAGTGGCGGATCCAGGGGGACCAGGGCCGGATTAAGACCTTTAGAGGCCCTAAGCACTTAAAAGATTTTGGTGCCCCATATATATGTAATTCAAAATATAAACAAAAATAAACCATAAAATAAAATTTTATTTTTTGAAATGAAACAAAACTTACAGTAAGATGGAAAATAATGTTTATTTTTGTATACTTCCACTTCATTTATATTTGAAAAGTTTTCTCCTACTTTTTTTAATTGCAAAGTCTTTGATCAGATCCTCAAAACTAATCTTACGTAACACATCTGCTTCTATACTTAGTAGAGATAAGGCATCCAGCCTGCCTTGTTGCATAGTTGTTCTGTTGGTATTTTTAATATACTTCAACTGAGAAAATGAACGCTCAGCTGAGCAATTTGTGACCATTAATGTTAAAAATATACGAAAGGCAATTTCTACATTTGGGAAGGCACACTCAATATTGTCTTCTACAATTATTTTATAAAGTTCAGCATGACTGAATCTTGTTTTTACATTTTTTTTTGCACTGAACTTATGGCACACATATGAGTGAAACTGCTGAAGCTCAGCAGAGAAATTAGTGTTCAAGTCCTCTGGGTAAGCATCAATCATCTTTTTACAACCCTGAGAATACCTTTCAATTTCAGTAGATGATGAAGTGGTGACATTATGTGGCACATCACTTAGAAAAGAAAATCTCTCTGCTATTTCTTTGTATATCTCTCCTCTTCTTCTCATCTCAGTTTCAAGTTTGTCAACAATTGTGTAAAAGGTGGTGATAAGAAATTTATCTCTGGCATTCAGATATACTTCTGGTGCATCTCCGTCATTGGGTACCTTCTTTCTGATACGTTTGCGAGTTTGAGCTGCCTTGTAATCAACATCTGGTAGCATTTCCTTTGTAGCTGCTTCATATCTTTCAAATTCATCTCGTGAAGTGCACAGTTGGTCAGCTAATGATCCATACAGATCTGCACATGTTTTTAAGTTCACATCCTTATTCTGTAGAACTTTGCTTACTCTATGAAAATTTTGCAAAATCTCATCCCAAAAATTCAACATAAAAACGAATTCTAGCTCTTGCATCTTATTTGCAATATTATTTGCTTCTCTTCTAGTGTCTCCCTTTTGTGACTGGTCTTCAGCTATACATTCTAACGCTTCTAAAATTTTAAGGAAAGATTTCAAAATTGCTGCTGTTGCCATAGCATGTGCCTCCCATCTGGTATCAGAGAGGGATTTTAAGACACTTTCATTTCCAATACAACCTTTAAGAATTTCCCACCTGCTGGTTGAGGCTAAAAAAAAGGTATAGAGCAACTGCACTGTAGAGAAGAAATTAACCGCCTCTTGACAGCAGTCAACAGCACTTCGGCCTACCAGATTTAGTGAATGGGCTGCACAGGGCACATATATAGCAAACTTGTTTGTTTCTAAAATTTTTTGCTGCATCCCCTTATAACGCCCAGACATGTTGGCAGCGTTGTCGTAAGATTGACCCCTACATTTTGAAAAGTTTAGCTTACAAACTTCACGTAAGTACTGCAACACCTGATTTGCCATTTCCTCACCAGTATGGCTTTTCATTTTCAGAAAGGTTAAAAAGCGTTCAATAGGCTGTCCATCTTTTAAGTACCTAAGTACAACACTTAACTGATCGATATGTGATAGATCTGGTGTTGAATCAACTGACAAACTAAAATAACCAGAAGATTTTACTTCGTCAACAATGAGTGCGTGGACCTTTTGAGCCATTAGTTGAATGAGTTCCTCACAGGTGGTTTTGGACAGGTAAGAAGGATTTCCTTTGCCAGAATTTCCATATTTCAAAATGTGACCTGCTAAAAATGGATCAAACCGGCTTATGAGCTCAAGCAGCCCTAAAAAATTCCCATTCTGCAATGATCCAAATCTTTCTTCTGTTCCTCGAAAAGACAAGCCACGTTCAGCTAACGTACAAATAACAGCTATGACACGCCTCAAGACATGTTCCCAGTAATCACACTCTTCCTGAATTTGTTTTTCCAACTGTTGTCCCAACCCCGCACCTTGTCTGCGAGTTAAGTATGTTAGCATAGAGTCTCGGTGAGTAGTGCTTTTTTCATGATGATCAATTACAATAGTATTTCGCCAGTCACTGAACCCTTCTCTTATAACAAAATGTGAGACATTTTTAGGAGCAAACAGTTTACAAACATAACAGTAAACTGATCCTGTTGATGGTGAATACAATAACCACTCTCTCTTGTATTTCTCACCATTGGCTTTTGTCCCAACGAAAAGTTTTTGTGAACAGTATCTTGCTGGTTTGCCACTACTGAAATGCCGGTAAGACTTGTCAAATGGCCCATTGTGGTGTTGACAGTCACTGGGTCCACAAGCAATCCAATAAGCCACATCATCAGCAGAGAAATCAAGCCACAACCCTGGATCTTTTGCTATATTTACTTCATCTTCTGCAGACTGATTCATTTCACCACCATCACCATGGTCCACTAAACTTTCATTTTCAGCAATTATTTCAACCCCAGAATGTCTTGTAAAGCAACTTGAATCAACATTTGCAGTAGAGGTATCAAGAGAATTTACAGGCAAAGTGAGATCAGTAGTGAGACATGTGGTAGATGAACCTGCTTGTGACACCTCGGTGATTCCAACGTCATCATATTTTGATTTTGAAGTGATCAAAGTGGTATTTGTGTCCACTTCTGATGACGGAGATTGGTTTTGATTCAGAATCGGTATATCATGTTGACGTTGTGGTCGTGGAACTTGTGTGAAGAAATCAGTCAGCTTTGCAGTCTTGGACTCTAAATCCAAAGTCTTCTCTTGTTTCTCTTTTGATAGTTTTCGCTTTTGTGCACCACTTAACTGAACACGTTTCATCTTGGTTCTTGGGGTCTGTAAAATACAGAAATAAAAAGAATATTTTATTTGTATATTATGTGGCAATCAACACAGTTACACATATCACAATCTTGGCTTTGTTCTTTTATTCTCAGAAAGACAAAATGGGAACCGTACACAACCAAAGTGGCAATTTAAATATAAGTGGCAATTAAATATAACTCAACCGAAATATCAACTCGAAATGTTGAATACAAATCAAATCGAAAGAAGGAACCAAAAGAAGGAACCGAAAGAAGGAACCGAAACCTATAAAATAAAAATACTTAACATTAGAATTAATAATACGCAATCTATAAAAATATCAATATTAACATTTCACTATTAACGAGCCACATTTTATATTTACATTTATTTATTTATTTAAAACACAATATTTAATTATAGGAAATATGAACATTTGCTTAGGGCCTAAATTGTCCTAACTACGTTTGATGTTATATATACATTACAAATTATTCACTCTGGTTATTACAATCTAAATTCTTTTATACTGTTATGACAATAGATAAATAAATTATAAAATAAAGATACGTGTATGATAAAATATTGTTATATATACAAATAAAGTACACTTCATAGACTTACCCTAGAGAAGAAGAGAGAGCAACAGATAAACTTCTTCAACGCTAATTAACTTAGGTCAGTATATCTTATTATTATAATGGCCGTGATAAACATCACTTGATACAACAGCAATATAGAGAGTTTATAGTTTCTTTTATTTTAATATTAATTTATATTACAATTCTATAAACCTAAATCTTTCTGTAAAACAATACCAAATGATTATGTAAAATATATATTTAATATTATATGCACAAATCACACGTTCAGAATAACTTCCTATAGCACACGAAAATATTTAATCTATATGTATTTTTAATATGGCGCTCAAAGATTTGATATAAACAAAATAATAACGCAAAGCGTAAAGTGTGTGATTACAACGAAATATATTTATTCTCTCAAAAGGGTTGTTGTTCACTACAAATTCAAACAATGAAAAAAAATAAATACTATATATGAATATATATAATTCAGTTTTCAACAGCTTATAGGCTATAAGCCGCGATTATAATAGTATAATAAATCCATGGTAAATCCGACAATGGAAAATTTCTGTGGTGCCCCCCTTCCCTTGATGCCCTAAGCACGGGCTTATTTTGCTTAATGGTTAATCCGGCCCTGAGGGGGACTGGGGGGGCTCCAGGCCCCCCTCCCATTGATAGAGAGGTTTCGCATTCTCAATGATTCATGTTTCAATCAACCACATTCTCTCTGAGTAGACAAGCATGCAGGAGGTAAATATGACGTTTAGTACATATCATTTTAGAGTAGGTCCATGTGTATACATTTCTATGGGTGCGTGAGACTGGGGGGGGACTGCGTGTAAGTGCTCGTGCCTGTTCTGTGACTTGCATTCACGTAAACCAGTGCGATTGGCTTTGTTTTTTCACGATTTCTGGATTCCCAACGGAAAACCGTCGTTTTAGGTGTCTACTATTGTGCGTTGCCCTGGAAATTAAGTTTGACCCAGTGAATTGGGGTTGTTTCATCTCTGTTTTGTTTGTAGGCTACACAATTTACAAGATTTAAGTCATTTTCCACATTTAGTTCATGAAATGAGTTATCATGCACTTTTAGTGATTCTTCGGCATCTCCCAGCCACGGTTCGAGATGAGATGTGAAGTTCTGGGTTATATTTCACAAGTTGACGAAGATAAGATATAAACTTGAAAATGTCGAGATTTGCGCGTCCGCTAATGGTGGCGGCCATCTTGAATCTGTTGCAGTTGCGTCCAGTCTGTTGCTCATTTTATGACATGGAGGTGATGCCAAAAAAAAGTTGTTGATATTTTTGCCAACAAAAAATCGGCGGATCCTCCTGAAATAAAGAGAATTTGTTTGGCTGTCTTATGAGATGGAATGATCCATTGGCACATTTTTTTAGTAATTCATTTCCAATCAGAATGATGCAATTTACAGTAATTGCGTTTACAGTAATTTTACAGTATTTCACAGATTAACCGTAATGGCAGCAAGCTAAAGATTGACAGTTGTAAATGTAATTTTAGTTATCTTATTAACAAACAAGTCTTCTTTTGGGGGGGGGGAGGAATTTGGTTGGACAGTAGGCTAAAACTTGGCTGTTCATTATTTCTATTATCAAGTAAGTGTTTCTTGGATTAGGTTGAACATTAAAAGAATTAATTATAGATCAGCTCTTCTTCTAATAAATTATTGAACATTAAACTTATTACCGAGTGTTTTTGTGGGTTGGATTGCATATTTTTTAGGTTGGGTTCAGACCCGCATCCCAACCTAACCATTCCTCCCAAACAAAAATATTAGACCCGCCAATATATATATATATTATATATATAATATATATATTATTTTTTAGATTTAGTAATAACTACGGATGATAGGCTAATTACTGATCTTCAAGTAATAGAACCGTTAAGCAATAGCGATCACAACAATATGGTAGAGTTTGTCCTCTCGGTAAGTCATTCGAAACCAGCTAACTCGACTAAAATTCCTAACTTCCAGCACGCAGACTTTAGTAAATTTCGAAATAAATTGTCACACGTCAATTGGGAAAACATAATGGGGAACTCCAACGCAAAACTAATGTGGGAATCGTTTGTAACAGTATTTAGGACTATAAATGAGGAATGTGTACCGTACAAAATTAAGCGTGCGAAAGTAAACAAGAAGCCCCTGTGGTTTACTTCTAGAGTAGGGATAGGGCTTATAGGCTACATAAGTGCGATAAAGACAATTTGTGGTTACGAAACAACTACATATTTCTAAGGCGTGAAGCGAAAAGTGTAATAAAAAAAGTCCAAGCGCGAATTTGAAATCTCCATAGCTCGTGACGGTAAAGAAAACCCCAAGCGATTCTTTCAATACGTCAACAATAGAAATCCAGTAAAAGGTGTTTTGGGGCCGTTGAAAAATGTTAACGGAGATCTAGTTCTTGAAAACAAGCAAATGGCTACCTTGCTAAACGAATTCTTTACGTCAGTTTTTACTATAGAAGATGTAACTAATACCCCTACGGTCATAGACATAATACACTTTGATAATGGTAATATTTTGGATAATATTGTGGTTAGTGAAGGAGAGGTAATGCGCTATATTGATAAAATGAAAACACTAAGTCACCGGGGCCGGATTCCATATATCCCATACAACTAAAAGAATTAAAAGATAGCATTATTGTGCCGCTAACAAAGATTTTTAATGCGTCTATTTCTGAGGGGTGCGTACCAGATAATTTCAAGTTAGCAAACGTAACACCTATCTTTAAGAAAGGCGATAAAGGTGCGGCGGGAAATTATAGGCCAATCAGTTTAACGTCTGTTGTAGGTAAGATACTGGAATCAATAATTAGGGATCGTATAGTCGAACACTTAGAATTGCATAACTTAGTTGGAAATACGCAGCACGGTTTTAGACGAAACAAATCTTGCTTAACTAATCTTTTAGAATTTTTTCAAAGCGTGGTTGACGTTTACGATAGTCATCGGGCGGTTGATGTAGTGTATTTAGATTTTCAAAAAGCGTTTGACACCATACCGCACAAAAGACTCATTGAGAAAACTAAGGCTCATGGAATCAGGGGTATAGTAATAAATTGGATAGAAGAGTGGTTGCAAGGTAGGAAACAGAGGATGGTCGTTGATGGAGCGGAGTCATGTTGGGCTAATGTAGCAAGTGGCGTTCCTCAGGGTTCTGTATTGGGCCCCTTGCTTTTTCTTATATATATTAACGATTTAGATGTTGGCCTAGTCAGTACAGTTTCAAAGTTTGCGGATGACACGAAGCTGGGTGGTAGGGCGATTAATGACGAAGATAGAGGTAAAATCCAGAATGATCTGAATAAAATCGTTGATTGGTCAGTCACATGGCAAATAAGATTTAACGTCGATAAGTGCAAAATTTTACATATAGGTTCGCGTAACGGTAATTTTGCGTATAGTATGTCAGGGAAAGAGTTGATAAGCGAAGAGCAGGAAAAAGATTTAGGAGTTATAGTCACTGGTGATTTAAAAGTAGCGAAACAAAGTACAGCAGCGGTCAATAAAGCGAACAAAGTGTTAGGTTTTATAGCTCGGAATTTTGAGTACAAATCGTGCGATATTATAGTTCCTCTTTATAAATCATTAGTTAGACCCCATTTGGAGTACGCGATCCAATTTTGGAATCCGCATATGCACAAAGATATAGACAAAATCGAAAGAGTTCAAAGACGAGCAACTATGATGATTCCGTCGCTTAGGTCAAAGTCGTACGAGGATAGGCTTAAAGAGTTAAAATTGACTACACTCGAGACTAGGAGGCTAAGGGGTGTTCTAATCCAGGTTTTCAAATTTATGAATGGGTTCGATAACGTAGACAGAGATAGCTTTTTCGAAATCTCAATATAATAGGACTAGAAATAACGAGTGTAAGTTGACAAGTAGAAGGTTCGAGACAGCAGTTGCGAAAAACTTTTTTACGCATAGAATAGTAAATAGCTGGAATAGTTTGTCGGTAGAAGTAATTAGTAGCACGTCTATAAACATGTTTAAAAATCGATTAGACGCATATGTTGATAGATTGGGTATAGTTTAAGGTAGTAAAATTAAGGGTTGGATAAGATAGATTTTGATTCTCTTTTCATTAAAGATCACAATAACCAGACTAGAGGGCATAGTATGAAATTATTTAAGCCAAGATGTAGAACAAATTTAAGAAAACATAGTTTTACAATTGTTGTGGGATATAGGGAGGCAGCATCTTGGGTTAGGGGATACTCTCTCTCCTTACACACCCCATTTAAAGAGATTCCTCTGGCGAGTGGTGCCCCCCATAGTACTGTGAGGTATTGAAAAACTCATGATCTTCACTTGCCCAACAAACTTCTTTAAATGGGAGACCCCCAAATGGGTGCACACACACTTCTACATTACTGTACAGTCTTTACAGCCACACCTACACTTTTCCTCCTAAGTATATATATTGTAATGTATAAGGTTGTAAATTGTGACTTGGTCCGCAATTGATATGGACCGTGACTTATTTTTGGTTGGCAAGGTACTGGTATTGATGGATACCGTAATGAAATTGACTGGATTCTTTGGATCTGTTATATTTGCATGTTGGTTATAAATAGATATAGAGTGTAACATATCTGCGGATAGTAGTTTATTATGACTTGATCCTCTGGATCCAGAGATTCTATCTTTAGCTTTAAATTGATAATTAATTAGTTTTAAATTGATAATTATTTAGTTTTGTAAAAATTGGTCGTTGCCAATGTACAGGCAGTTTTTACATAGTGGAGCCACCTCGATGGGCTGAAGTGGCCCCTAGTGTGCCCACTATAAACATTTCTTATGTTCTTGTGGTTCGGAACGCACGTAAAATTGTAGGTCCCCTCCGCCATCACAGAGGACATGCACAATACACAAATACGAACACAGTTAGGTAGACCAGCCATGAGTGGATCCTAGGGTCTTTGTTGGTCTGAAACATTATAACATTATATATATAATATATATATATACTTTCTTGAAACTGGCTTAACTTTGGCTGTTTTAATAACTGAAGCTGAAGCTTCTGTCGGACTCCATTGAAATTTATGGATAGCTCGGCTTATTGTATATTTTGATGCAGTGAAAATGAGTCGGATTGTACTTTATTTGACTTCGAAATATATTTCTTAAGTAGTTAAGTATTGGTACTGATCGAATTTAAAATTATATCTCCATAACATTGCATTTATTTCAATTTTGTTGACTGTACTTCTGAAGGGAACTACATTTCGTTCATGTTTGGAAGCGGCTTAACTTGCCGACTTCAAAGCTATTTTCGGTTTTCGATATATACCCTGCTTACCCGAAGCCACCATCGATCTATTCGTCAATCATGATTACTTTGGTACCAATTAATCATCACCTGTTCGTCAATGATACTGTATTAAAGCAATAAAAGTTAGGGGCTCTTTTTCACTATTTCCCCACAATTTTTTTAATTTTTCTGCTATGATATATATATACAGGGCGTCCCAAAAAAATGTACACACACTTTAACAGCTGATAGCTCAATTGATGTTTCTTTCTTTCCAAGTTAAACCCATTAGAATTAATAATGGCAGTCAGACTAAGCTTTGAACAAAGGAAATTCATTCTAAAATGCTACTGGAAGTGTGAAAACGCAGTTGAAGTGCAAAGACAGTTTAGGAGGGAGTTTCAAACAGATCCACCAACGCGACTTACCATCACTCGAATTAGAGATGGAATTAGCCGATGGAACTGTTCAGAATGTCCACAAGAAGCGTTCCGGAAGACCACGGACATCGACAAGCCCCACAAAGCAAGAAAGAGTACTGGAAACGTATCACCAAAGTCCAAGAAAATCTGTGCGGCAAGCGAGTCGTGAGGTAGGAATTTCAGAATCGTCTGTCCAACGCATTTTGAAGCGCTGTCAATGGAAAAGTTACATTCCAAGATTAGTCCATGCTATTAATGAAGATGATCCGGACCGAAGAGTGGAGTATTGCGAGTGGTACTTGGCACGATGTGGATGTGGATTGGACGAAGGGGTTTCGTAGAATACCCTCCGCGTTCACCAGACCTCACACCACTAGACTTTTTTTTATGGGGATACTTAAAAGACAAAGTCTACGCTATAAAACCTGCAACAGTCGCTGAATTGAGAGCAGCCATTGAACGAGAATGCACAAAATACCAAACGAAATGTTTCGTGATTTTGCGATTCCATTGCTTCGCGTTATCAGCAGTGCCTGGACCAGAACGGACGTCAGTTTGAAAACAGGCGTTGACAAAATAATTAAATAATGTCTGTAGATTCTATTACATTTTGAAAATGAAATGTATTTTAATAAACACTGCCTTTATAATTATTTAAAGTGTGTATACATTTTTTTGGGACGCCCTGTATATATATATTTTTTGGTATTTCCCGCTATTTTTCGATAATTTATCCTTGTCATAAATTGATTTAAAATACATTTTGTTGGATTCTATTTTTTCTTACTTTTTTGGACCAAACAATAGCTGAAAAATATTATATATATATATATATATATATATATTATATATATATATATATATATATACACACAATAGCAGAAAAATAATAAAAAAGAGCCATTAAGTGAAGTTGCTTAAAATTAATCGAAACCTACGGGAAAATTATTGAATGCCCTGTTAAATCCAACTGTACACCATTGAAGATTGGTTTGGTTAAGTCGTGATACTTTCGTTAGTTTTAACGAAAATATCACGACAACCTAGCCAATCGTCAAGGCGTACAGTTGACCTAACCGGGCATTCAATAATTTTCCCGTAGGTTTCGATTAATTTTGAGCAACTCACCTAATAGCTTTTTTTATTTTTCTGCTATATATATATACACACCTTTGGTTGGCTTCCAACCGAATTGTTTATTCTGACGAAGGTCAAGCTTTTCACTCCACCTTAGACCTACAGTTTAACTTGTAATCCGAACCACGCCCCATCAGCAGCCCAGCGTCTTAACCACTAGGCCACCTAAGGTACCCATTTATCTACCAACCACTTTCTTTATTGTGTGGAAGGATGAACAGCTGGGTTTTGCTGCGCGCCGGCTGCCGTCGGGTCTCGAACCCGGGGCCGATGGATTCGTAGTCAGCGACGCTAATCACTACACCACCGAGGCGCATATATATATATATATATATATATATATATATATATGTGTGTGTGTGTGTGTGTGTGTAGATATAAAATAATTGCATGACCGGGTTCTCTGGGAGACAGGGTTCTAAAAAAATAGTGGGGAAATACCAAAAAAGAGCCAAAATATGATTTTAGAAGTAACTGCAATGCAAACGAATTTAAAGTTATTACCTTTTTCAAGATAAAATTTGAATTAGCAGATAGATAACTAGGCCGAGGCTTATTCGCCTGTTAAGCTAAAAATGATTAATGGAAGCTCAGCTTCAAGTCGTGAAATAGCATATGGCTTCAGCGATAATATTAAGAGTAATAAAAGGCATCGTGACTGATTTTACTTCATTATAACTTCACAAATTTTATATAGGTTTAGGAAAATAGGCCTAATCATTAGCAAAACTACATAATTAGAACTTAGGAAGTAGGCTATGTAATTTAGGGCTAAAGCCTACACAAGCGATAAGGTCTATAACGTTTCCAAATAGGAGATACATTAACGGCTTGAATATCTACACTGAATTTTAAATGGATACAAATTTAGCAGGGTTTGAGAAACTAGACAGTTTAGTAAAAGTTAGTCATTAGGTTAAGTACAGTAAGTTAGGTTAAGTCCAAATTTTGTTTGTAAACAAAAATAAGCATAAATCAGCTGATTTGCATTCTATTCGGTCACTGGTTTTGTTACCCTATCAAAGCAGTACTGGAAATATGTAATAAATCTAGCAAAGGAGCAGTTCAGGTATTGTGTAACACAGCGAGGGGAAGCGGGTATTCAAGTGTTACAAAGTGTTACGGGAAGCGGGGCGGGGGGTCACCTGATGGGTTACGTAACAAAACGAAAGTCTTGCGTAAGTGAATTATTTTTGAGTTAGTTTTCAAATGAACCTGGAAAAAATGCTTTGTCTAAGAACACAAGATGTTCACCACTTCTGAACCAGATCCAGGAAAAGACTTCCCTGAAAATCATGATTTAAAACGGTGGATTAGTGGATTTCATGGCGGGAAACAAATTCCGTTTCTTCTGAATAAATTATTTTCTTATAATTTATTTTAATGCGTTATCCTTCCTAAGTTACTTTAACACTTTGTAACCTGGTAGTTATTCTGTAGGTCCGTCTCTCTTCACATGAAGCTCAAGCTGGTGGCCCCACCTCTAGGCCTGACTTGGCGGAGGAGAGAGCTGCCCCTACCTGCGACCTCTATCACACGCAGCCAGGTACACCTAGCTCATCCGGTACCGTCCTGAGCCAGGCATCTAGTCTACTTTTGAAAACTTCAATTTTGACACCAGTGATGTTCCTGATGTCTTTGGGAAGATGGTTAAATAGTCTTGGCCCCCTGACAACCAAACTATTGAGTTGAGCGTTTCCCCTATCTGGCCTTTAGTTTGGAAACACCACACATTCTACCTTTCCTATTTTCCATCGTTGTTTGGATGGTTACTGGGTTCATTTTGAGGTAAGGACCAGTTTTTCTATTATTTTTCATCCATACATTATGGTGTAGCTTTACTTCTTTCCAGTGAATACATATTATTTAATTTACGAAGTCTTTCCCAGTTGTTGAAGTCTTTGCAGCCATCAATCTTGGCTGTAAAATTTCTCTGAATTTTTCCTATTTTATTAATTTCTTTTTTATACTGAGTAGTATTCAAGTTTTGGTACGATCAGCGTTTTCAGCAGGAGAATAATTATTTTCTTGTCCTCATTTTAAAGGTTCTCAGGAACTGTCCCGTAACACTTTTTCTTTATCGCTAACTGATTCTGTGTGTCAAATTTTGCATCATCGGTCTAACCCCCAAAATCTTTTGCTTTCGTGCTTCTCTGAATTTCCTGTCTATCTAGGATATAATGTTTGTTTTAGTTTCTCATTTCTTCCATATCTCAAGAGCTGAAATTTCTTGGTGTTAAATTTCATGTTGTTGGTACTTCATTGTCTACATAGCTACATGTAGCTAGTATGTATAGTTAATCATAAAGCTATTAATTTTATTATTCGAACATATATTGTAATTAAACATTTATAAACCATTTCGACTCGTAAACCTCGTAAATCTGAATAAAGCCTATGGTGCGCGACTTCTGAGACACCCTGTATATAGTGACAGTGTTCGCTCTTTCAGGATGCTAGGTATTTTCCCCTTTGTCCAAGGATATTCTCCATATCCAACAAAGGTGTGTTGCTATTTTATTATAATAATTTTTAATAAAAAAGGCGTTCCATTAGTCCGGACCTAATTAAAATTAGTTGTATGAAGTGTAGTAAACACTTATCGCATTAAGTAACCCTCGATGGGGTTGGGGGGGTTCTCCAAAACGTTACGAAGTGTAACATAGGGGAAGGTGCGTCAAAAAGTCTTCTTTTTTGCATTACGTAATACTTGAACGACCCCAAAACTGAGGGTATTTTGGCAGTCCCTAAACATACTGCTATTACGCCTTTATATGGACCTAAGACAGTATCGTTCATATACTTTGTATTCATGGCTCGCGTCCACTCTATTAAACATCTTTTTGGAGTAAGTATAATAAAGTGTTTAAATTTTTGCTTTAATTCTTAATCAAATTGTTAAATTTCTATTAACATGTAATTGAATTTTAACAAAAGGCTTACGTTTGTAAACTTTCTATTTACCACTTTTAGGCTGTTTACACTTCAAAACACACCGTTATAATATCTACTGAATCTTTTTTTTCTCTTATCACTTCCTGTTCAAATGGTTGCCTCACCATTAGTTTTAATGTGCAGTCTTGTCATTTAAGGATGTGTACGTAAGTCGCATCTTTTCCCGACATATTTTTTCTTCATACCTAACACATTCTACTCAATGCTGAATTATTTTCCTTCGCTTAATCTTTTACTTTTAAAAGTGAACATTGATAAACTGACTTTAAGATAATTTTCATAATTACAAAACTATTGTCAAATGTATAAACTACTTTCTAACAAGTGTCACGAAGGAGCGCATATTAGAAACATACATTTCATAATTTGTATTACAAGGCGAAAGCGAGTGGTTCCCTTTAAAATGTGCCTTTATTGCTTAGAAAGGTAGTTGAATGTGGCTGGGCAGTGGGCATTTCACCCGAATCTGTGTGTCGAACATATTATTTCTTTGGGTTTTATCTTTGTAAACCACACAGTTTCGCACGAGTGATTCAGCTTCTCGCATTAGAACAACTAAATTACGTGAAACAGAATAGAACTAACGGTCTCGGACGTTCATTTGGGTTAAGTTAGGTTAAGTAGTTTTCTAAATCTGAAAAAAAAACTTTAAAACATCGGTATCTCGCTTTTGTGGAGCTGCGTACGTCTGTGCGCAGGCAACTGGGCATAAGCGAGGTCGAATGCGATAATTCGCATATGTAATGGGGTAATTGTTTTTGTAAGGTAACAACACCTCGCGTATATGTACGTAATGACCTAACTTGCTTTCGTATTCCCGAACTTGAATCTTCCAAATTCTATGTCCTCTGGCTATGGCTTACATACCAATATCAGACTAAATACATCTGCGCTATCTATATTTCTCCTAATTCTACTGACTATCCAAAATTAAAGCTTTGACTACCTCACTTCCAAAGTGGAATACATTTTATTCCACTCTCCTTTTGCTGAAATCTCTATTTTAGGTTATTTCAATGTTCGCCGCCACCTTTGGTCTTCCTCCCATTTCACTAACATCCCTCGTGAACTAGCTTACGTTTCTATCTTGAATGACTTAGAGGAGATTGTACAGCACCCTACTCGTATCCCCGATCGCCTTAGAGATAGGCCCAACATTCTGGATTTATTTCTCACTTCTCATCCTTCTTCTCACTCTGTCAAACTTTTTCTCCGTTGGGCTCCTCCGACTACAATCTTGTAATCTGTTTCCTGTCCCATCGCTGCAATTTGGCCTTTGGATCCTCGCGAGAGGAGACGCATTTGGCATTTTGGTGCCGCTGATTTGGAGGCTCTTAAGCAGTACTACTCTGATTTCCCATACAATGATTACTGCTTCCGTGGCCGGGGCCCCTCCGAATGTGTTGAGCGCATCACCGAGGTGATTCTCTCGGGTATGGAGGCGTACATTCCATATTTCCATATTTTATTCCACTACTAATGCAAAAAAAAAAAAACCTTGGTTTAATTTCTTCATTCTAATACTATCTGCAACAGAGAGGAGGCTTTCAGAAGGTACCGTCGCCATCCAACCCCTGACTAATCTTGCAAAATCTGTTCTTTGACTCGCTAAAAGTTCCTTCATCAGACAAAAATGTGAAAATCTATTCATTTCTAATTATTCTCACTCTTTCTGGCGTTTAGCGAAGAACCTCTCCAACAATTTTACTTTTCTCCCTCCTCTTTTGCATTCCGCTGGTTCAGTTGCGGTCTTTTCTCCTGATAAAGCTGAACCCTTCGCTCAAACTTTCGCCTCCACTTCAACCCTGGACGATTCTGGTACTGTTCCTCAATCTCCTCCTCCCGTTATGCTTCTGTGCTGACACCCTGCCGAGGCAAATTCTCTTGTCTTTGTCTTTCATCTGGTACTTTTCCTTCCTGTTGTAAGTTTATTTTCATTCAGCATGTCTCAAAGAAGGGTGACCGCTTCAACCCTTCAACTACCATCCAATTGCTTTGATTTCTTACTTTCTAAAGTTTTTGAATCTATCCTCAATAATAGGAAGATTTTTAAACGCCTCTCTTCTCACAATCTTCTTTCATATCGTCAGTATGGGTTCTGCAAGGGATGCTCTACTGGCGATCTTCTTTCATATCTCTCTGACTCTTGGTTATCCTCCTTTCTGGATTTCGGTGAAACCTTTGTTATTGTGCTAGACATATGAAAATCTTTGGATAGTCTGGCACAAATCTTTAATTTCCAAACTGCCCTCCTTCGGTTTCTATCCTTCTATCTGTGCCTTCATCTCCAATTTCCTTTGTCCAATCTATAGTTGCGGTTGTAGATGACCACTGTTGTTCTCTTAAAGCTATTAATAGTGTTCCTCAGGGGTCTGTCCTGTCACCCACTCTTTTCCTTTTATTTATCAATGATCTATTAAATTGCACTTCCTGTCCTATCCACTTCCATGCTGATGATTCCACCCTTCACTTTTCCACCCGCTTCCCAAAAGCGTCCCTCTCAACAGTCACTCCATGCTCCGCGTAGGACGGCTGTGGTGCCCCTGACCTCTGATCTTTCTGGTATATCTGATTGGGGCAGAGAAAACCTTGTGGCTTTCAATGCCTCAAAAACTCAGTTCCTTCACCTGTCTGCTCGTCACAGTCTTCCACACGACTATCCCCTTACCTTTAGGCTTTAACAATACACAACTCAATCCTTCCTCTTCTTTTAACATTTTTGGCGTTTCCTTTTCTCGTGATCTTTCCTGGAAATATTACAGATAATCTCTTTCCAAAACGGCTTCCAAGAGCTTAGGTGTGCTGTACCGGCTCCGCAGTTTCTTCACCCCAACTCGGTCGCTCTCTCTATACAGGGGTCTCGTCCGCTCCTGTATGGAGTAGGCTTCTCGTGTGTCGGGCGGCTCAACCCACACAGCTCTATTTGACCGGGTGAAATCAAAGGCTTTTCGTCTCGTCAGTTCCCCACCTCTTACTGTCTTCAATCACTCTCTCTCTACTGTCGCTATTATAATGGACAATGCTCTTTTGAACTCTCTTACGGCATGCCTTCTCCTCTAAGGAGAACACTCAGTACCAGACTTTCGACATATCCTCGTTCCTTTTCTGTCCAAGTGTCTAACGCAAGGGTTAATCGGTATTTTGTCTTTCATTTACTCAACAAATCAACTCTGGAACTACTTTCCTCAGTCCATCTTTCTACTTGTCTATGACCTCCATCCCTTCAAACGCAGTGTCTCCAGGCATCTCGAAAACCATGAACCTTGATTTTGGCTCTTTCTTTTGTGGTGGGAAGAGGGTGCGGGCATTCGCCCTTGGGCCTCTTTCCTACATAAAAAAACCATTGGTACCTCGGAGCATTAAAAATATATGTTGATCCTGATTAGGTTAATTAAAGTTAGGTTAGATTAGTGAGTACCCAACTATTTAAGGACTTTTAAATGTCATTCACAAAAATATTAGCTTCTGAACTTTGCCTTAACTGGCTACCAGATCATCGGCCTCGCCATCCGAGCATTCCTGGGTTGCTTATCACGGGCAGCCTTTAGACTAAGTTCCTACTGAAAACTTTGACCAGTCGATCTGACCATGTATTTCTGACACTATGGGCGTTAAAACTCGCGTTTGGCGATAACTAAAAGACAAGACCCGATAGATTGGTACCGAGTGACTGTTCTTTACTAACTTACTTTTAAAGAGAAAGGACCCTGAAGAAATCGAAAAAGGTCATATAATAAGTTTTATTTTTTATCCTAAAGGTCAACAACAAAAATTTTTATTTACAATGAGGAATGCTAAGAAAGATGAATAAAGATCATAATTACAACATATGACAGAAAAATTTTCAATTAAAACTCCAAATGTTTTTTAAGAGTTAAATTTTATCTTAAGTTTTTGTTCATTAAAAGTTACTCCAATATGACGCTGTGTAGTGAAAACTGGTCATTAAGAAGGATTTATTTACCGAGAAATGAAACTACTATTTGAAAAAAATAGACTATGAAACGTTTAATGACGCGCAAATAGATAGATACTCGTAGATCGATAGATGCTCACACAATACATTTAAAAAAATATGAAAATATACCTAGAATAAATTTTACCCTTAAATTGACATCTCCTTTCTCCCAACCTAAACTGTTATACTTTCTCAAACTAGTCATATTTTAGTCAATGAAAACGCTTTCCATCCTCTGCCTTCTATTTTACTTATTAATATATATATATTTTTTTTCCCTTAAACTTAAAAATAATTCGTTTTCGAAAAAAAAAAAAAAAAAAATTTTTTTT
This sequence comes from Bathynomus jamesi, assembly GCA_023014485.1. Lineage (NCBI taxonomy): Eukaryota > Metazoa > Arthropoda > Malacostraca > Isopoda > Cirolanidae > Bathynomus > Bathynomus jamesi. Next base: position 681,760 of record JAJOZX010000797.1, read on the forward strand.
GAGGCCCAAATTATTTTATATTCGAAAATTTTGATAGTCAGTAACTAAAACTAAAATTTGACAATTCACTCGTGTGTATATATATATAATTCAGCATTGCAATAATAAAAGTTTTCAACTTCAAAAGAATTAAAAAAAATCATCAGCCAATTAAATTGAATAGAAATTAATATACAAAGCATACATTATACGCTATATACAGATAAATCTTTAAGACTTGCGTCCATTTAGGTGTTAAAAAACTCTAGGAAAAAAATACGTTCAAAAGTATTACATATGACTTGATATCACTGGCAATTATTATTTGTTTCTCAATTTTTTGGTTGGTTTTTTTTTTGCGTGTAATTAGAAAAGTCGAATCGAAGTAAGTATATCGTAAATGGACCAACTTCATTCTCTGTATCATTTAAAAGAGCCGTTATTGTGGGTTAGATAAAGTAAGTGTCGATCAAATGAGTTTAGGTCCGAGATGATGAATAGAAAAAAGAAATAATGCTAATAATAATTAATTTTTTTATATATATATAAAATACGAGATTCAGCGTAATTCTTGATGCAATGAATGCGCACACAAAATTAGTCGGGGTGAAAAATAACTTTTTCAGACTTCTACCTTTGATGATAAATTAGTATTTAAATATTCTTGCAGATATATTATATATATATAAAATTCCGTAAAAAAAAAAAAAAAAAAAAAATGGAGATTTGTCATAACTCGGGGTGGATATTGACAGAGAAGAAATATTTAAGGTCACTAAACAGTTTTCAAACAGCGAAGCTGAGGTCAATCATTGGACATACAGAAACAAAAATTGGAAATGGATAATTACCGTATTTGTCGGCTTATAAGACGCACTTTTTTCCATTATAAATACCTTAAGAAATCGCCCTGCGTCTTCGAAGCCGAAAGTGGCAATACAGCACATCAATTGATTAATAACAAATAATAAGAGTAATAATCATATTATCTTTCTTCATTAGCTTCTGGGTTTTCTTTTTATTGAATTTTACATATCCATTGTATTAACAATAAAGTGCATCAAAAACTTTCCTTGAATTTACCTTTCCAAAATTAAGGTGCCTTTCACGGCGCAGCGTCTTGTAAGCCGTCAAAATACGGTAGCTTTTAATTATACAACTATCAGTCCAAGGTGTCTACCTAGGATAGTAGATAACGCTTTCAAAAATTCTACTGTCTTAACTGAAAATTAAGTCAGGTTGTAACAAATGTATTTTGCATTTTATTTCTTGCTGAAAATTCAAAGCCTTTTATGAAAGTAAATATTAATGTTAACCTAACCAGCTGACAATATTACTATTATTTTTTATTAGTTTAGTAAAAATTCGAAATGAAAGCGTGGACCGATTTATTTTATTTATTTAGGAAAGTCTTCAAAGGTTCTAGAATTTTGTCACTTTGGTTCCTTCGTGACATATTTGATTTATAGCCTCTATTTGTCGTGGGTCACACTTCGGAAAATGAAAATAAGTAGTACGGGTACGAGAAACACCAGTAAAAAGAGAATGGTAAAAACCGAAAATATTTAAAGAAAAAGTACATTCATTATATAGAGTAAAAATAGAGTAAGGTATCGCCCCGAAGGAGCAAAATGAAAAATTCTTTTTTAATTGACTCCAACTTCCAATTTTTTTTTTCCCTGACCACCGAGTAAAGTTCCCAAATAGGGTGACCACCAATTTCCGTAATCATCAAGGGAGAAAATTATACCGAAGTGGAGAAGCAGGAATGTAACTACGGTACACTGAAGAACACTACTACAATACTAATCTTTCTATGCAAAAATAAACCTAATGCAAAGAGGTGATGCACCTTCAGTTTACAACTTATCACAAGACTTCTTTTTTTTTTCCCCCCCTATTAAAAAGGTCATAGAGCAGAGTTACTTTCAATAACATTCAAGTTATACAATAGTTTGTCAATTATTATAAATATATATATATATATATATATAAAATTTTAATATCTGCACAAATGACTAGTTTGACCAAGAACAAAAATAGAAATATGCAGTTATATGTACAAGTTTGAATAATATTGATACTATGGAAATTTACATATGAAACTGATTATACCGTAATCTACAGGGTGTCCCATAAGTCTGGTCTCGTTAGGAAAATTTATTTTTAATTAAATTTACGAAAGTAATACATTAGAACTAAAATGTTAAAAAAAAAGGTTCCAAAACAAGACATCAATTTGAACATTTTAGTTTTAATGTATTACTTTCGTAAATTTAATTTAAAATGAGTTTTCCTAACGAGACCGGACTTACGGGACACCCTGTATAATCAATATGGCACATTATTATCATTTGCGATGATTTTTTTTTTTTTTTTTTAAATTATATCAGACAGGCCCTAACTTAAGTGATTAATACATCCTCTCTTTTACGACTACATAAAAATAACAAATAATCCATGAACTATAATCTATATATAAATTATACTAAAGTAATATATAGCCTCATAATATTGGTTTGACCAATAGTTACATTTCAATAGCGTATAACACAGAATTTATATAAAAATGGAGTAAGCCAATACGGAAGATATAAAAATAATAAATAATTAGTAATGCTACAGAAGTATGCTAATAATAATAATTATTATTATAAAGGTTACCATTTTATAAATTAAATAATTAGCAAATTGCCTCCTACAATGAAACAACATCTTTTCACTCGTAAAAATCTCTCGTTTAGAGCAGTCTCTTTGGTTTCTAAACTGACTTTCTGCGTCGCACTGACTTTCCGCGAAGTCTTTGAAAACGACTTTTATAAAGCTGAGTAAAGCGTAATTAAGAGATATGTAACGTAGTTACACATTAAAATAGCAGTTAATTCCAATGAACACGGATTCTCTTGTTAAAATTGGCAATTCGGCTATAAACTGACTAAATATGTTTATGAAATACTACCCTGTAAACTATTTAAGCTATTTGAAATTGGTTGAATTTGACTTTCAATTCATTCTCGTGTTTTCGTCTCCGTATGACACAAACGAATGACTTTTCTTAAAAAATTTTATATCAGAACGCAACGCGAAAGTCGTCATTGATTTGAGGTCGCCGAATCGAATTGGAAGATAATCGTATTGATTGTGCGTATGGGTTTCCGCGAGTTATTGATCCTTTGGCTACGAGTTAATATAAGCTTTAATTAAACTGGATTCACGGATCTTTCGATTACTGTAAGCTTTATTTTTATTATTTCACATCGTAACCATATACTATTATTACCAACTCTTCCAGAATAGCTGGGCGAATCTTTTCTTTCATTGACCATTCCTTTCTTTGTGTACGGAAGGAGGATTTCACTGGACACAGAAAGCATGGTAAATATATATATATATTATATATATTATTCGTATATATACTGCACATTATATATATATAAACTTTTAACTGTTGAGCGGTTTTTCTTATAATGCATAGAACAGGCTTAGTTTGCGTTACATTTCTTCTTTTTCAATCGAAGATGGCATACAATAAAGCTTAATCACGAGGAGCCGTTTGGACGCTCACCAATCTCCAATGGTACAGTAGCGAAAGAGCTCTATAACACACACGATGTATCTACAGCTATAGACGAGGGCGGAGCGAAAGGAACTAACGCTCTGTCGGCGTCAAATACGGGTCCTCGGAAGAGACCAGGAGGTATCAAACCTTCCCTCAGAGAGCTTATTATTAAGCGACTTTAAAGCGACCTTTAAGACCCTTCAAAGCGACCTACGAATTGACCTTATCCCAATCTTCTTTCCCTTTCCTTTCGTCTGTTCTTTCTTTTGCGGTGGCGGCTATCGTTGAACCGGGAAAAGTTTTTAGTCCTGCGAAATTCTTTCCTTTTGCGACATTTCTTGCCTCTAGAGCATTCTACCCGAGAGCACTTCGTTCCTCCGCAAGAAATGTTGCCGTCCTGAATGAAAAACAAACGCATCACAATAAATCGCAAAGAAATAATCCTTAATCGAATTGTGATCAAGTTATTCTAAAATAGAAACTGTGAACTTTAATCGAGGAACCAAAGATGATCAACATTGGGAACTCATATTTTTTCACAAAGAGGGGTAGGGGTAGGGGTCTGGTCGTAGCCTCCGAGTCATTTAAGCCCAAAAAAATTACAGTAAGTGATCGGCCAAACTCTAAGGGTGGTTGGAGTAGAACCCTTAGCCGACCACACCACAGGATATTCATAAGGGTGCAAATTAGGCGAGTTATCGAAGTTGTATAGATCCCATTTCAAAAACAAACTAATTTTACTCGAACCGATTAACCTTGGCTCACTTTTTCTTAAACTAGAGTTACATCGTGGTAAAATGTTGCAACACCAACACCAACGAAGTTAAGCGACACTGACTCTAGGTAGTCGTTGGATCGGGGAAAGTCCTCTGCTTCCAGATGATGTAGCGCTTCGTGGTTCGAACTCCACGTAAAGCCGTAAGTCCCCTTCGTCACATGGGCTTTGCCGTTGCGAAGGAGGTTAAGCAACCCCGAGACGATCTTTTCTTAAATTAAAACCTTGAACTAATTTTAAACAATAATAAAAATCTGTTTTAAGCGAATAACATCCTGAATTGGAAGATCTCACCTTGCAAGTACAGGAGACGCAGCGCTCAATCCCACTCGGCGAAACCTTGAGATACCAGACGTCTCCGTTCAGCCGGATGATCTTCTGCGAAGACAAGACCTACTGATGGTGCTGAGCAGTCGAGGAGGAGGGAGGAAGGGGGAACCTATTCTCATAATCGAAAAAAAACTAGGTCCTCTGTACTCGTGAAAATATTTAATTTATCTCGCAAAATGCTGTTACCATCGTTAATATAAACGGCGAAATATGGTTACCATTGTTAATATAAACAGACTTAAAAGTTTAGTTACTAGTACTGTAACTAGTAAAAATATACAAAAAAAACTAGTACTGAATCCAATGAAATACGAAGGGTTTAAAGAAAGTTATTAAATACGGATCGAGGGGAAAAAAATCGTGTAATAGCCAAATCAACCATTTTTTGCATGACGTCACAACAAACAGGACAATTGAGACTACTCCATAAAACACTGCTAATCATTTATACGGGCATTAAGTACCTGTATTCATTTATACGGGCATTAAGTACCTGTATTCATTTAATACAAATACAGGTATTAAATACCTGTATGCGTAAATTAAACCTCGCATCTGTCATTATTAAATCAATAAAGGAGAAATTAATTTAAAACACCCACGTTCTCTCTATAGAGAAATTTCACGTCGAGGTAGTTTTGGAAAAAAAAGGTTGTCTACAAACAAAATTTCTAAAACACCAAGAAGTTACTAATCGGTAATAATTGGATTTTGTTCTTGAAGTTTTATTTCTGTTGGCTAAAAGAAAATATCCAAACAGAATACGACCAATTAGTATTTTGTGTGATTTCAGAAATTCATGTTTCTCGGCTAACTTTTCCCACAAGACATTCATAGATGTTCTTTTGTTCTTGGAAAGTGCTACAAACTATTTAAAAAAAAAAAAGTCGCAGTTCTTTTAGGGAGCAATAATATACTCAAGTACACTCATTGAATTAATGTTAAATATTTACCTTCAGTAATAGAAGGTGAAGGAAACTGAATTAACGATTTTGTGTGTGTGTGTGTGTAAAACCCATTTCCCCAGTTATTAATAGCAGTTAAATCAGAGTTCCTTCATTCATTTCGAACAACAACGTTTCTAAATGATAAAAGCCCCACTATCCTCCTTCGTATTAGTTAAACCAGTGTTGATAAACATTAAGACAATACAATCCTCGTTAATCCCGCCTTCCTATTACGATATTAAATTTTAATTCATCGAGTCAACATCAGCCACCCTTACGTTAAAACAAAAAATGAAATAAATCCAGTAAATATCCCACCCATTTCACTGTTTACATTCACATACATACGCAAACACACTTTTTTTTTTTTGCCCGTCGTCGCGTCGTCTGTTCGATGACGCCACATGTTAATAAGAAAAGGTCTTCTTTTTTTCTGGGAGAACCTAAAAGTAGTAAATAGAAACGTAGACGTTATTCATTCCCACCTTTCGCTCCAAACATCCGCCATTAGCGAGGATTTCCTCCCTTTCTTGCTCACCCGACATCATCGTGTCGCCCTCGTTCATCATCCCTTTTACCGTTGCCGTCAGAGAAACTTTGGGCGAAGGAGTGGTCAGGGGACACTTCCGACAGCAGGAATTGCCTACGAAAGAAGCTTCGGATTCGAGACAATTTAGGCGAGGACACGCCACGCGGTTACATTCCAAGTGAGGTGTTGATTTCCGTGTTATCTGAAGAATACCACATCACGAGTCTTTAAGACAGCAACAGAGAATTTTTTCGTGTTTACATATGTTCACAAATATAAATGAAAACCATTTTTCTTTCTCTGTAGGATGGGCATGACGACTGAACTTCAGACCGGAAAGAGAAACAATGTACATACAAGTATTGCCCCCCGGAAATAAGGTGGCATCCTAACTTTTACTTTTCATGACAAAGTTGGAGGCAAGACCAGCGTCTCCATCTGCACACCTTACACATCACTTCCATTTCTCGTTAACTCTTGTTACACTTATATCAACTCTACATTTATTTACACCATCTCTAGTGCAGTCTTCCTCTATATCTCTCGCACCTACACACACGCTATTATATTCATTTTTTCACAGTTCTATCATAACTAAACCAAGTTTACAAAAACAATCAACTTTTCCACACTATTTTGAAGGAATTCCCTTTGCGAATTTGAAACGCTTTGTTTCAAATGAAACAAAGCGTTCATGATTTATTACGTCCATACAGAAACTGCATATAGAAGTAGTCTGAAGCTACGTGGTCGGGGGAGAGTGGGGTAAAACGGTGTTAAACAGCGGGAGACAAAAGTAGTATATATGCCACTGGGGTGCTTTGTGCCAAAACGTTTGGTCCGGTATTTTAAGAAATCTAAATGAATCCATTTGCATTGAAATTCTAAATTAAATGTTAAAATCTTAAAACTAATACAATTAAACTTAAATTTTATTAAAAAAAAAAATTACTTTCAAGATGGTATCTTTTAACCTGAGAAAAAAAGAAAAGGCGACTCCTTACATTGCAGTAACAAGTGACGCATTTGTCAAATCCGTTTGGCGCCAGGAACGGATGCCAAAACGCTCCAATGATGTGGAAATCTCCATCCATTTCGCAAACTCGTTCGCTCACTCTGCCACTCACCACTGAAATTGAAGTTCGAGTAATAATGGCGTCGGAGACAAACACTGCTACAATATATAGTGCGCAAAAAGTACTCTCTACCAACTTGAATTATCATGTTCAATAACTGTATGTACAGTCTAGGCCGGGTCGAATTTCTGGGGGCAGATCGGGCACTATGTGGGGCTTATGAATTGGGGTCCTGACCAACATTACTCCAAAAGAAAGTTTATGCTCCCCCCCCCCGTACCACTAGCATACTCCCTCCTTTTTGGCTCCGCCCCAAAAATGAAAATAGTCTCATAAATGAAAATGGAGACCATTTAGAGCATCTTCCCATAGAGATGACCCCCCCCCCCTAAAATTGCATAATATATATCGTGTGCAATTTTCAGGCAATTACCTCAAAAATTTGGATTTCTCAAAATTTTCACACCACGCGTATTTTCTCAAAATATTTGCTATATCAGAAAATTGATTACACAAACATCGTTTATGGTAATCAATTTACTGAGCTGTGTTGAATTTCAAATTCAATACCAATAAGTTCATTGTTCTAATTATCATATATTTTTACAGGAATTATAAGAAGTTATGCTCTTTAGATTTACTTATGATCCATGCATGATTCTATAAAAGCTGGATTTTTAATTTTTTAAAAAGGTTGAAAAAATGTCAACCAGAAACAAATCTTCGAATGCAGCTTTTGGTTTTGCCACTGAATTCCGCCGATCAATGATTCCTACAAAGGCAGACGTTGTCAGACACTATTTCTTAATTCAAAAGAGAGAAAAAAGCAAGTCAGGGGATCAGCAACTGCGAACGATTGTTACAATATAGTTACCAAAGATCTTCAAGATATTTGGGCCATGTTCTCTTTCCTGTCATTCAAAAAAGATCTATTTCTTCTGCAGTGGAAAGATTAATCAGATCAGCTCCTTCCTTGAACAAGGTTCCTCTACGTCAAAGGAATGAAAATTTTGCTAAAAAACTTGCTTCATATGATGAAATGTTTGACATTTGTACTTGCAAATGTTATGATAAAGGAATAGAAAGGCCGTTTTGTCGATACAAGGTAAAAATCCCAATGGTAGAGTGGGAGTCATTTGTAGGCCAAAAGCAAAGAATAAATCAATTAGGGCCATTTGATCGTGAAGCTGCCGCTGTCCAGAGACGATTCCTCTCAAGAGCAAGAGAAGAACAAGAGAGGCAACAAAGGTCACAAGTGGAAATGGCAGAGGCTATGGAAGTTGTACCATCTTCTTCAGTAGATGACTTTAGCGAAGATATAGAAGACAGTGACAATGAGCTAGAATTCGTGCCCGATGTGGAATTGAGTGAAAATGATCAAAATAGGTATTCATACAATGAATTACCATTGGTGGCAGACCGTTACCGTGTGAGTTCGAGAGCTACAGCAGCTATTGTTAATGCTGCATTGAAAGATATGGGAATAATCGATCAATCTAACATGCTTGATAGGAAGAAAAGAGAGAGAATTCGTGTAGGCAAGAAAAATATTGTTAGATCTAGATGTGAAAATGTGAATATTGAATGTATAGGGTTTGATGGAAGAAAGGATGATACATTAACCAAGCATGGAAAAGAGAAAACATCATTATGTGCTGATCAAAGACCCTAGAGGTATCTATGTAGACCATCTCTGCCCTGACGCAGGAAATGCTCGGTGTATAGCTGATGAAATTATAACGTTCTTAATTGATTCAGCGAGCATCGACACTCTCAATGCTCTGCTATGCGACGGTACTGCTGTCAATACTGGTAAAATTGCTGGTACCATAAAATTGATTGAAATTTTTTTGCATAGATCAGTTCAATGGCTCGTGTGTCTTTTACACATGAATGAACTCCCCTTCAGACACACATCTGAAACCATAGACGGAAAAACATCAGGGCCAAATACCTTTAAAAGTTCAATTGGAGCCAAATTGAAATGTGATTTAACCATTTTAGACTTAGTGGCATTTTCACCAGTTCAGGGCAACGTCCAAGATATACCACCGAATGTCGTGAAAGAGTTGAGCAGTGATCAAAAGTATCTCTATGATATGTGCCTAGCAGTGCAATCTGGATGGGTATCTGAAAGTCTAGCCCGCAGGTCTCCAGGTGTCATTCATCATGCTCGCTGGATTACCCGAGCAAACCGGATTCTTCGTTTATATGTATCGACTTTGTATCCCGACCAAAATCTAAAAGAACTGGTAACCATCGTCATGAAATCATATGCTCCTGGATGGTTTCATGTCAAATCCCATCCTAAAGCTACTGACGGAGCACGGAATTTTTTTAATTTGATTGTCTTGATGCGAGGATTGGAAGAAAAACATCGCATTATTATGGAACCGGTGTTCCGTAATAATGCCTATTTTGCCAATCCCGAAGCTATCCTACTGTCAATGTTTACTGATAGCAGAAAACATGTCAGAGAAGATGCTCTTCAGAAGATACTTCTCAGTCGGACACGTTTCAGTGGCACACGAAATTTTGAGCTTCCTAAATCTCTAAATTTCGATTCCAAAGACTACTATGAGATGATTGACTGGAGAAAGGAAGCTATCAATCCTCCACCTTTGATAAGGAATTTCAGCAATGAAGAGCTACTGCATACAAGAACAGAACCCTTGAAAATTGCTGCCTTTTCATGCCACAGTCAAAGCGTGGAAAGTGCAGTGAACTTAGTGACAAAAGCATCAGAACAAAGGATTGGCTACGGCAATCGACACAAATTTATCCTCAATCAACTGGAATCAAGAAAAAGACTGCCACAGTTTGAATGGAAAAGCCAATGGGGCCAAGGCACATCCACAAGTAATTAGTGAATTGTGAAGGTAATTTTTAAATTAAATTTTGTTTTTACTTCAAAGCTGTTTTGTGTAATAAATGGTACAATAGACTAATTGTCTTCTTTTCAGACAAATATACTAGGCCTATATGAGGTTTATGAATTGGTCTCCTAGGCAATCAGTAGTCCAAACTAAAGTTTATGCCACCCTTTTCTATATACTGATAACTAGAGACCGGATTTTGCCCTTTTTGCCTTTTTTATTCCCGTTTATAGATTCATAGGCTTCTTTTAGAGAAATCCATTTCGGGACTGTGGGATGTATATAATTAAATGTTATAGTGCCTATAAACGCCTATTTTGATGGTTAGTGCCTAATTTTAAAATACGTGCCTATATATGCCTTTTTTAATTTTATTGTACTAAGTAAGGCAAAATAACTCGCATTTTTTTTAAACTTGTGGGCCTAAATAGGGCAGGGGATGGTAAAACCGAGGCTAGTCCTGAGGCAACCAGCACAGCCAATCAGATCACAATACGTCAGCCAAATACAGCCAATCAGATCACAATACGTCATTGTGACGCGTTCGGCCTCGATCATTTTGTTTGGTGCGTGCAACGTGGTGTCTTTGTTCAAGTGCTTTTGCTAAATAAAATCTCACGTTTGTGCTTACTGCTTTTTTTATAAGTGAGAAAAAATGCCTAAGGACAAGACAGCCAAAAGTGTTCTGTTCAGGCAGTGGATTAAGAAGGACCCAAACTTCACTACGGATGGTAGAGTGTAAACAAATGCATGCGAGGGAATTTGACGCTCCAACAATGAGTGATAATGTGAGCTTTTCCGAATTTAATAGCATCCTAAAGATAAATTGGTAAAGAGTGGTGAAAAACAAATTGTTTTAAATTATTTTAATATTAATTTAATTAACCGAACAACCAACTTCGACGTTCGAATAATGCATTTTATAATTTAGTTCCCCTAAAAATTGTCGTTTTCTGTAGTTTCTAAAAAAAAAAAAAAAAAAAAAAAAGTGGTATCTAAAGAAATTATTAAGTTAAGTTGGGTTCTTATAATATAATGAATAGAGAATAATAGCTTTTTGTTTGTTGTTAATTTCATTTATTTTAATGCATGGCGCAGTAATTAAGTTTGGTCTTCAGTAATACTTGTCACCTTTGCAGGTAAAATGCGAGAAAAAATGCCATTTGGACCAACACAAAAATACTGCTATGCATTTGATGAACTCTAAGAAGAAAACTGCAACATGCCAGCCCTTCTTTCCAAGTCCCACAGAGTCGGATAAGTTGCAGCAGCAGTTCCATGCTGATTTGTGTGCTTCAATGGTGGCGGCAAACATACCTTTTAACAAGCTGCAAAATGCGGCATACAAAGAATTTTTAGCAAAGTACACGAAAATGAAAATTTCCGATGAATCTACTTTGAGGAAAACTACCTCCATCCAAAATATGAATCTGTAAGTTTAAATATGTTGATTTAATTTACCTCATTTTAATTTTCATTTTACAGGTTTAAATTCATTTCACATTGATTTAAAATAATTTAATATTTTAATTTATTTTGTTTAAATTTTGAGTTTTATTTCACTTCATTTCTTTAATTTTTGTCATTTTACTGTATTAAATTTTGATTATGTCAAATGTAAAAGAATGGCTAAACGAGCGTTCTGTTGATATCACTCTTTATCAAGTTATGCACATTGTGTGTATTTATTAACTTAAATACTACATGAAATTTCTAGGTTATTGAAGAGATCAGATAAGACGTCAATTATGCCAACTTCTGGGTGTCAGTTGACGAGACGACAGACACCTGTGGACGTCAAGTTGCCAATGTGGTGGTGGGTAAGCTCGACTGCTCTGGCCCAGGAAAACCACACCTGGTCCTCTCGAGACCACTCGAGGCAACTAATAATGCCACAGTAGCTCGAGTTGTGCGGGATGCTCTCCGTAAGTGTCGATGAATGTTATTCATATGCATTTAAAATGAGAGACTTACATTTGAAGTTGTTAATTTTGTGCGCATATAAACTTATTTATTCATTTTTTTAATTGCAGGAGTTCTGTGGCCAAGTGAGAACAATGATGATAAGTTTTTACTTCTTGTCACGGATGCAGCAGCATATATGTTGAAAGCAGCGCAAAATCTGAAGGTTTTCTATCCGAAAATGGTGCATGTGACTTGCCTGGCTCATGCTCTCCATCGGGTGGCAGAAAACATCCGGGGACATTTTCGGAACATAAATGCACTTGTATCGTCGGTGAAGAAGGTCTTTCTCAAGGCACCTTCACGAATTGCTGCTTTCAAGGCAGCTCTTCCAGAAACACCCTTGCCACCTCAGCCAGTTTTGACTCGATGGGGTTCCTGGCTTCAAGCTGCCATGTATTATGCTGAAAATATCAGCGAAATTGTCAAGGTACGAAACATATTCAGTTTAATTAGTAGGGTACATTCTTCTACAGCCATTTCAAAAGCAGCAAAGCAAATTTCATCTTAATTCTGTTTTTTGTTGCAGGTCGTTGAAAACTTAGACGAGCATGAGGCAGTCGTGATAGGAGAAGCGAAGGAGGCCTTATCGTGTCTAACCCTTCGAGGAGACCTGGCCTACATCATGGCCAATTTCGGACGGGTGCCAGGGACCATAACCAAGCTGGAGGAGAGAGGCCTGCCGTTTGTTGAAGCAGTGGAAATAGTTCAAAATTTAAGGAAGGAGCTGAGCCAGGTTCCTGGTAACGTAGGGAAAGAAGTGGTAGCAAAATTTGAAAATGTTCTGAGACACAATCCTGGTTGACAAACCATAGTGAACGTTTCAACAATGTTCAAAGGAGAGTGTCAGGAGGTTCTGGACTTTGAGCCAAACGAATTAGCATGTTTGAAGTTCGCACCAATTACGTCTTGCGATGTCGAAAGGTCGTTTTCTCGATATAAAAATGTATTGAGTGACAGGCGATGTCAATTTACGCCACAGAACCTTGAAAAATTTTTAATCATCAATTGCCATTTCAATTTATAGTTTAGTTGAGTTTTTGTAAGAAGATAGTTTAAATGTTTGGATTTTACTTTGATGCAAATAAAATGTTTGATGGTTTTTGAGATGTTTAGTTTATTTTTTACAATAAAAATCCTGATATTCATCAGAACTGCAAATGGGTTTACTGTAAGTCAACAATAATAAGAGAAAAGTGGGAAAATAGAAATGCCTATTAAGTGCCTTTTTTAGCTTTTAGTGCCTTTTTGCCTACCTATTATTGATTTTTTAGTGCCTATCAATCCTAACTCTACTGATAACACTTTTTGGGGATGCGGCAATTTTTCAAGGATTTGAAATTTCTTGGATAATTGCCTGAAAATTGCATACGATATATATTATGCAATTTTAAGGGGGGTCATCTCTATAAAAAAAATGCTCTAAATGATCTCCATTTTGATTTATGATACTATTTTTAATTTGGGGGCGGAGCCAAAAATAAGAGGGAGTATGCTAGTGGTACGGAGGGGAGCATAAACTTTCTTTTGGAGTATGTTGGTCAGGATATCATTTCATAAACCCCACATAGTGCCCATCTAAAAAAAATCATTTTGACCAGATTTCAACCCGGCCTAAATTGTACACACTTCGTCTATTAACCTAGCAAAATCCTAGAATCTAACCCTAAAATGCTTGTCAGTAAATTGTCACATCGATGGAATGTCGTTGGCCGTGTGTGTGTGTGTGTGTGCGCGCGATTTTATACTCGCTAAAATGAGACATTTTGGCACCATTATTCAGGCATACGTGACTAACTCTGACTTTTTTTTGCGAGCTGCTTGCAGCCTCATCCCAGTTTCGTTTCTCACAAAAAATTTAAGAAACTATTTATTATTACAAAAATAACTTTAGGTGTTCGAAATACAAATTCACACAAACAATTTATGTTTAAAATTTTTCCAAGACAGTACTCGAAGCGAGATTAAGTTAGGTTTATTTTCCTATAAATTAAATACACCACTCAAACACTTACCCTACCTAAACTTAGCAAACTGAAATATTAACGTGGCCTGTGGCACCGTAATTGATTGAGGCAATGTCGCGCATCAATGTTGTAATAATCACGAACATTAAAAATCTTTCATGATGGATTTCATTTATTACGCAATGCATATTATTGTGTAACTTTGTTTCTAGTTTGAAATTATGAATCGTGTGCGTGTGTTTTTTCAACAATGAATTTTTTTTCCTTTATTTTTTGCGTGTTCGGTAACAACACACTCCTCCATCAGGTAATTCATTTTTTATATATTATATATATATATATATAATATATATATATATATATATATATAATATATTATATATATATATATATATAATAACCAAAATATACACACAGCAAGTGTCACAAATACTACAAATTAGAATTAACTTTTTAAAACGCAACAAAAAGTCACTTGAACACCTTTAAAATATGGTTTAAAATGTACTCATATTGGTACATCGTTCAGGGCCATATATATATACAGGGCGTCCCAAAAAAATGTATACACACTTTAAATACTTATAAAGGCAGTGTTTATTAAAATACATTTCATTTTCAAAATGTAATAGAATCTACAGACATTATTTAATTGTTTTGTCAACGCCTGTTTTCAAACTGACGTCCGTTCTGGTCCAGGCACTGCTGATAACGCGAAGCAATGGAATCGCAAACATCACGAAACATTTCGTTTGGTATTTGTGTGCATTCTCGTTCAATGGCTGCTCTCAATTAAGCGACTGTTGCAGGTTTTATAGCGTAGACTTTGTCTTTTAAGTATCCCCATAAAAAAAAGTCTAGTGGTGTGAGGTTTGGTGAACGCGGAGGGTATTCTACGAAACCCCTTCGTCCAATCCACATCCACATCGTGCCAAGTACCGCTCGCAATACTCCTCTCTTCGGTCCGGATCATCTTCATTAATAGCATGGACTAATCTTGGAATGTAACTTTTCCATTGACAGCGCTTCAAAATGCGTTGGACAGACGATTCTGAAATTCCTACCTCACGACTCGCTTGCCGCACAGATTTTCTTGGACTTTGGTGATACGTTTCCAGTACTCTTTCTTGCTTTGTGGGGCTTGTCGATGTCCGTGGTCTTCCGGAACGCTTCTTGTGGACATTCTGAACAGTTCCATCGGCTTCAAACTTATCTCTAATTCGAGTGATGGTAAGTCGCGTTGGTGGATCTGTTTGAAACTCCCTCCTAAACTGTCTTTGCACTTCAACTGCGTTTTCACACTTCCAGTAGCATTTTAGAATGAATTTCCTTTGTTCAAAGCTTAGTCTGACTGCCATTATTAATTCTAATGGGTTTAACTTGGAAAGAAAGAAACATCAATTGAGCTATCAGCTGTTAAAGTGTGTATAAATTTTTTTGGGACGCCCTGTATATATAATTATATATATATTACCTGGGCATGATGGACAGCACTGGCCGGTTAGCAGCTCTGCGTTGGAACAAGTGGGCTCGGGACAGGGCTCGTCCTGGCACTTGATTTTGCCAAGAGTACACATACACCTGGCGCAGTTGTTCACGGGAGACTTCCAAGTCGTTCCATCTTCGTAAACCTTTTTTTCTGAAATGGTGAACAGCGGGGAAAAAACGCAGAATAAACATATGAAAGGTATTTAAAATTACTCGGGGGAGGGAGGGATTAAAAAGATAAATTAACCCTTTCATGCCCATGGTTGTAAATTTGACCATACAATTTTACGAGGTTTTAGTCTTTATGGAGAATAACCTAAGGTATAAAATTGTTTTAATCTCACTCATAATTCGGGCATGAAAGGATTAAGTGAATGAGGCCAAAACTTAAAAAAAAATATACATATTTTTTCCGACATTCATAAGAGAAATTAATGATATAAAACCATTTGGGGGAAATGAAACGGGTTCAAATTTGAAGCACTGTGCTTCCCCCACAATGTAAAAACGAAACTTACCGTCATCGATGCACTTTTTGCTGACGACGGGCTTCACCCCTTCGGTGAGACAGATGAATCTCTTGCAAGGGTCATCCACCTCCACGCCCTCTTCTGGTCTCTTTCCGCCACCATTCACTATCTCCGATTCTAGGAGGCAGAAGGAGGGCACGCCTACGTTGACGAGACGCCCGGAGAGGACGGCGAAGGGCACGGCGGATGAGGTAGCGGAGGACGACACGGTGAGGTCGAGATAGGAAACGCCGTTGTAGAGGCGTGAGAGAGAAATCTTCGTCAGGCGTGTGGTGTGGGCAGCGACTTCACGTCCGGTGAGAATGTGCTCTAAGGTAGCATTCACCAAATCGAGACGTGGGTCCCACGAGGTGTCATTCTCCCTCAGTTGGAGGCTCCACGTTGGGTCGTAGCCTCCCGCGGGATCCGCCCCCGCCAGCCGAACGTCGTAGTGCATGACGCAGTCGTTGTCCACGGCCACCCACGCTGTCGCCGCCATCCATGACATGGGAGCCGTCAGGAGGGCGGGGTGAAGGGAGCGAAGGGCCTCAGTGACAGAGACGACCTCGAAAGCCCCCTCAAGCGCCTCTCCATTCTTCAGAAGAACGCTAACTAGAAGGCGACCTCTGAGAAGGGCATCGAGGTCGCGGTACGTCGGTTTCCCGTAGGTACCGTTGACCCATCCGTTGGAGAGGGCATGCGTCACGTCCTCCACGTTGCGCACCTTCCGTTTACTCGCCGTCTGAAGGATAACTTCGTCGACGCTGCTGGGGAGGCCCTCGAGACGAAGCTGGTACTCAAAGTCTCCTTCGTTTGACAAGAACAGGAGGCCCCATCCAGCTCCGTAGGGCCCACCTGCGCCCCCTGGGTACGCCGTTAGCACTGAATGGAAGACATTGCAGGTGGCCCTGGAGGTAATGGGTCCCTCTAGAGCAAATTCGGGAGCGGAAGTACTCCACACGCGCATAGTCACCTTTCCCCTCGTCAGCAGACGAAGGCTCGTCTCTCCTAAGGTCGTTTTCACTTCAGCTTCGTTCAGTTCCTGAAGAAGGAACATATGAAGGCATTTTAAAGGACATTTAACAAGCGTTTAGAAGGCCCTCCTGACGCAGCCTTGAAAAACTTTCAATTCGTGAAACTTTTCAACTTCAGTTGGAACGCTGCATTACTACAACAAAGAACATTTAAAGAACATTTAAAGACCGCTAGTAACAAGACAAAGAACAGAAAACGCACCGAGAAAACCTTTGGAAGAACAATTGTATCTTGGACGGGGTCGAGCGTTCTCGAAGGCCGAAGTTCGACGATGATCGAAACGTTGTGTTCGTCGTTCGACCGGAAAATCCCGTTGAATACTAACGAAATGTGAAGCGAATCCGATGGAGCGGAAACGGAAATAATTGCGGTACCTCCAGAAGGAAGCGTTTGGTTGTCGTCGTGGTCGTGTTGTCGGGAGAGCAGAGCGGAGAAGACCTCAGTGTTGACGCCTTTGTACCTCGCGATCTTTCCGCTGATCGCTTCCTCACCTTCGTCAGAGAAAAGAGAGACCCACATCTTCTCCTTCAACAGAAGGTTCCTGAGGGAGGAAGAACCTCTCTTACGATGAACTATATTCGCTCTCATTCAGTAAAAAGATGGTGATTTACTACTATCGACCAGTTGCATTCATTTTCTTCAACCCGATTCTCATAATGAATTGGGCATCTGCGGTAGTACGTATTTTGACGGTACCCTCAGTTTCCCTAATCTCCCATAGAAGGTATGAAGGAACCAGACCCGCCTATCGCAGAAAAAGGCCTCCGCGATTACAGCCTCATTACCCCAAAGACTCTTCTAGAGTAGAGTACAAGGAACAGTTCAAGAAGTAAGATAACGCTCGAATAAATAAATGGTTGTCAATGAAGAGTTTAAGGTTCGGACAAATAACGAGTTGATGAAAGTAAAAGTAGGTGGTGGAAGCCATTCTTTCCCTTTCTGTTAGGTGTCTATAGGTATCGGGTTAGGTTTTCTTAAATCTGGATTGGTTAAAAAAAAATACCGATAACAGATTAATTCAAAAATGATTTAAATAAATTCAGTTTTAAACTTCCACTGAACAAAATAAACCTCTTAATTGTTCTTACTTAGTCATCGAACCCCACTGCGAGCCTTAAATACTAAGGGATTTTTCTCCCACTGCAGAAGAAACAAAACCATCACTCATTTTAATACTGAATGCTGTCATTCATGCGCGTTACTTTGAATAACGTACGAATTAATGCCAACAAATGTTCTATTTTACACCTTATCAACGCGTGCACGTTTAGCTAGACGTCACTTGACTTCTGTTCAGACAGGAGATTCAACTTTCTCTTAACGGCATTCCAACACACACACACACACGCACACACACACACACACGTCTTGCCGCACCTGTATTGTCGAGGAACTCTTGTCCAAGTGCCGCAGATACGTCCATTATTGACTTCATAAGGTGTGGGCTGGGCCTCTAGCTCTTCCAATATGTCTTCTTCTTCGTTAAGGAACTGGATGGTGGTTGGGGATGGCGTGTTCCTATCTACGACGAATGAAAAGTGGAGGGTTCCTCTACGCAGGAAGATTCTCCCCGTCGCCAACCGGCGTGTCGTCAAAGGAGATTTCGATGTTCGACCGTTCAAAAGAACGGCGAAAACTGAAAAAAAAAAGTTGAAGAAAACACAGTGCTCTGTTCAACCCGTTCCCAGTTTTCTAAAAAGAGAGAAAAAAAACCTTTTTGTGATGTTTTACGGTCCTACAGACACTTCCTCAACGGGAGGTTTCATCGACACTAATATAACCTAGCCTAATCTTAAAAAAATTGTGCACAAAATATCAAGCCGACGAAATGGTATTAGCTCGTGTTTTACTTCCTTACTTTTAATGCGCACATCATTTATGACCACCAAATAAAATCAAAGATATGAACGTAAAAAAATGTAGAACAGCACCTTGAAGAACCTCCTCCCGTTATCAACTAACGATATTTTTACCAACAAATTAATAATTTGATGATGATACTATTAACGTTAAAATAAAACTTCATTCAATTATAGTTGGTTACACACACACACACATATATATACATATATATTTATATATATATATATATATATTTTATTTTTTTTTTTTTACACTGTTGACAAAAGTAAACAGATACCACGATGAGTGTCCTCAAGAACAAATGGCAAAGCTCATCAATACAATGCCAGAACGTGTCAGTTTTACATAATGCAAAAGGGAAAACAACACGATTCTCAATATATTGATTCAATAAGTACGTTATTTATTAACTTGCATCATCAAACAAAAAGCTATGAATAAAAACCGAAGGTGTGTATTTACTTTTATCAACCCTCTGTGTGTGTTGTGTGTGTGTGTGTGTGTGTGTGTGTGTGTGTGTGTGTGGTGGGCCAAAAGTCAACCGACAGTTATTCATTAATAGTTTACTTTCAACTGTCGGGTGACTTTTGGCCACCCTGTGTGTATATATATATATATATATACACAAACTCAGAATGGTTCCCTGAGAACATTATATGTTAAACACAGACCGTGCATGGCACAAGGAACTCTTCTGGGAAAATTAAATCCACTATAGTCCGAATAAGTAATGGTAAATGACAAATACCATAGTCGGCTAAAATCATGAAAAAGGAAAAAAACTATGGTATTTGTCATTTACCATTACTTATTCGGACTATAGTGGATTTAATTTTCCCAGAAGAGTTCCTTGTGCCATGCACGGTCTGTGTTTAACATATATATATATATATATATATATACCGGGTGTCCGAGAATTATCTGTACAAGTTTTGGCTGTTATTAAAAGTCAACCATGAAGTGTAGAAATTCCAGTGTTGTCCCATTTTACAGAGAATCTCATTAAGTTTTTTCTGATACCAAGTTTTGACAAGTTTTTTAGAAATTCCAGTGTGTCCGAAAATTATCTGTACAATTTCATCTTTTAATAAAATTCTTGATAACACACGTAAAATTCTTAAACAAGATTATTTAGAATCTGTATTTTCAAAGTTTCTTTTATTAAAGTAACGTTGTTACAAACATTCGATATGTGCACCATCAGTGATTCGCAAAACATCCAATCGATAATCCAAATGTTGCCATGTACGCTGCAGCATATCCACATCAATTCGCTCAATAGCAGCTGTGATTCTTGCTTTTAAATCATCAATGTCTGTCACCCGCGTACAAAAAAGAAAAAACTTGTCAAAACTTGTTATCAGAAAAAACTTAATGAGTTTCTCTGTAAAATGGGACAACACTGGAATTTCTACACTTCATGGTTGACTTTTAATAACAGCCAAAAATTGTACAGATAATTCTCGGACACCCGGTGTATATATATATATGTGTGTATATATATATATATATATATATACAGGGTGTTTGAAAACTTTCTGTACAAATTGTAATGGGGGATAGGCAACACCAAGACAAACCCTTTTCGTCTATAAGTGCATGTCCGCTGACGTCACCATTCGGCGCGAGAGGGCGCCGCTGCAATTGGCTAAAAGGTGAAGTGGGCTAGACTCGCGCTTGCCGCGGGCATTCTTAAATCGGACGTAGTACGCGTAACATGGAGCGCTTCACGACTGCTGAGATGGCTGACATGCATATGGTGTATGGGGCTGCCAATGGAAACGGAAGAGCTGCTGTGATGTTGTACCGACAGCGCTTCCCAAACAGACGTGTACCAAACCACCAAACGTTTGCGCATTTGCATCGGCGACTGCGAGAAACTGGAACATTCCATGCAAACATGCATGACACTGGTCGGGAGAGAAACGTGCGCACTCCTGACATGGAAGAAGAAATCCTACGGCGATTTGAGGACAATCCAAGCGCAAGCACGCGAGGTGTTGCACGTATCCTCGGTGTGAACCACGACCTGGTCTGGAGAGTGTTGCACGAGCAGCAGTTACATCCGTTTCATCGTCATGCATGTTTGCATGGAATGTTCCAGTTTCTCGCAGTCGCCGATGCAAATGCGCAAACGTTTGGTGGTTTGGCACACGTCTGTTTGGGAAGCGCTGTCGGTACAACCTCACAGCAGCTCTTCCGTTTCCATTGGCAGCCCCATACACCATATGCATGTCAGCCATCTCAGCAGTCGTGAAGCGCTCCATGTTACGCGTACTACGTCCGATTTAAGAATGCCCACGGCAAGCGCGAGTCTAGCCCACTTCACCTTTTAGTCAATTGCAGCGGCGCCCTCTCGCGCCGAATGGTGACGTCAGCGGACATACACTTATAGACGAAAAGGGTTTGTCTTGGTGTTGCCTATCCCCCATCACAATTTGTACAGAAAGTTTTCAAACACCCTGTGTATATATATATATATATATATTATATATATATATAATATATATATATATATATATATATATATATATATATATATATATTATATATCTCTCTCTCTCTCTCTCTCTCTTTGTAAGGAAAATTATGTAATAGTTACTGCAAAGAGGCAAAGCATCGTATCCAGATTGGTTTTTAATCCAATGACCAAGCTTATTTTCCCATTTTATTTAGGGCGATTCCAACCAAAAACTGGTTTACCTTTAAATATAAATGAGAATCCCTACTGTATGGATGCCTATTGGGTCACCTTGTTAGTCCGCTTACAGTAGTAGCTGCCAACTTACTACTTCGACCCCATTACCCTTGAACCGTCCCCTCTCTCTTTTTAATTAACGTATTTTGTGTTAATTTTTAGTGATGCACCGGAGGCCGGAACCTCCGGCCAATTGATTTATTTCAGTGTGTGTGTGTGTGTGTGTGTGTGTGTGTGTGTGTGTGTGTGTGTGTGTGTGTGTGTGTGTGTGTGTGTGTGGTCCATCCTCTCATCTATTTATGGTTTATATATTATAGTCCTGCTATTTTAAATTATTAAGTCTTTAATAACTTAAACTTTACAAAAGTCGACTTTCTATGCTTTGTGTGTGCTAATTTCTCTAAAAATTCCCATTGAACAGAATATCCTCAGGTTATGAAACTTATGATGTCTTGCTGAATGCTGAGTAAAGTAGCCTATATCAAATCAATTATTAATACAATCACTGATCACTCATAAAATAAATTATTATTACAGTCATCTGAGAACTGAAATATTCAGATAGGTGCAGAAATGAGGTTTTATAGTTTTATAGAATTAAAACTAAAAGTTGTCAGAATTGAGTTTGGTGTACTTGACACCTCCGGCCAGAGGCCGGAGTTTAGTGAGACCTCCGGCCGAAGCAGGAAGTTTTCTAAAATGGCCGGAACTCCTGCTCGGCCGGAGCCAGAGCCGGAGCATCACTATTAATTTTTTATTTATTCTTTCTATTTCTGAAAATGAGTTTCTTAAGTTTGAACAATTCAAATTATTAAGTTAAAAAGCTGGAGAGATTTAAGCAAATAGTCGAATTTTCAAAAATTTATTATTATTATTCAAACTGTTGTTGTTGTTGAGTTATAAACTGGATTAATTAAACCTTGAAGACCTAACGACGTACGAATGATTACCACACACTAACTACGTATCCCGTACAATCTTAATTTTCACTCCCCCATTTGAATGGGCGTAAAAGAAGTGGAAAGGTTAAGTATCGTCCTTTCCCTTCGAGTTCGCTTAGCTTCAACCGATTTTGCTGACGTTTCGTCTATATACGTATGAACAACTTTGGAGCTCGAAGAAAATTCGTTAAGCGGAGAGTGCATGCTGGTATGGTTAAAACTAAATTCTGTACCTCTCAGTCTTGACTTTGTGGTACCAAATTTCGAGGTGATCACAGCGTGACGCAATTGTCGTAGAGAAGTTGTTGTTGGTACTCGTAAAAACCTTCAGCACATTAAGTCTCGTCGCGCTCCTAAATAAAGCACCGAAGATGTTCGTACATATACGGCTGAAACGTCGGCCAAAAACGAAATAAAGGAAAACCAATATCCAAGATAAAGAAACGAACCTATTAATATTGCACGATCAGGTCGAATCTTAGGTAAAGAGACTGAAAAAATATTAATGTTCTTAAATCCCAAATTTGGGGTTTGAAATAAATGCGCTAAAATTTTGAGTTTCTTCGATTGACAACGACTGATGTAAACCAAGATAATTTTCAAATTCAATTCCCTATCAATTACGTGAAATGATAGTGTAAGTATAATTTATTATTATCAGGCATATGACCCTAGAACAAATATGGATATACGAGTAGTAATGGAGTATTTACGAGACGAAAAGTTTGGGGGGCATATTCCATACGTATTTTGTTTGGCAAAAATCTATAAAAGCATTATTTATAGAACTCTACAATTATATAACAGCAAACACTAATAATCGTATTATACATTACCAGCATTTGAAATACAAATTAATAAAGGACTCAAATGACAAAAACTCGCACAAGACCAAAATAATAATATTTTTCAAATTGAAAAGTCAAAGAATTGCGAAATTCGTAATTGGTTGGGGGGGGGGGGGGGAATCTAATACCATTGGTCAACGAGTCCCCCTTCACTTTTTGTAATCGAGTACTGTCACTCCAATTAGTTCTTTTTTGTTACCAGTTAGTTTAGTTTCCAACTAATTATAAATTCTTGCTGCATTTTTAAATTTCACTATTTTGTCCATAGATTTTACTTACTCGGCGACCTTTTTTTTTTTTCCTCGAGTGTACACCTTTGAATACCTATCAACGCGACTGTAATAGTTTCATGACGACGTACGAAGTAAATATTTATTAAGATAAATACAAAAGATATTTTGGAGAAAAATAACTACACGCTATAAACCGCGATAAAAGACGAAAAACTCTCCCAACAATAAAACTCGTAACGGTGAAACTCATCAATAACTTCCAAAAGGCGTGAAATTAAAAATCATTAAAATGAATTCGCATCGAAAATCGGGGTCAAAAAATAAATGAATTTCTCTATTGTGCGTGCGACCAATAAACCTTCGACAGAGAGAGAGACGACTGAGATTGCATATAATATATATATATATATATATATATATATATATATATATTCCATCTCTCATACAAATGAGTGCCTCCCACAATAAAAACAAGTCTTTATAACGAACAACTAATTTGTTTATAAATCCGATTGCGTGGATTAAATTATTAATGACGCCCCAACCATCAGTAATACTGAACCTCCTTTATTCGAAATCCGATATTTTTTTTCTTATAAAACGTGTTATAATGCGCTTTTTTAACCGTTTAACGACTCGATCAAATAAGTTTGCACGAACGGTAGCCCAACTCAACTCCCCTCCCCCACAAAAAAGGTAGTTTGCATCGCTTCTCCAAATTAGTTTTTACTTCTTACACTACTTTTAACGACCTTGTTATTAAATACAATCAAAATATATATATATATATATATATATATATATATATATATATATATATAATCCGTTCCTTACCTTTTTCTGAAAGGGAATCCGTCTCTATCTCTTCCTCTCGCACAAAATCTGGAACTGAAAAATAACACTATAATAATAATAAAAACAAGTCTCATTGCAAATAATTGTTTCAATCCAACTTCACTTCTTCAAACACCAAAAACTGAACCAGTGAAAAACTCGAAAAGTTGAAAAGTTTGAAGGAACAGACTCGTCTGAAAAGCGAGGAAGCCATTATGGAAAGGTTTCGAAACACACACACACACACACGGATCGTGGTAATCCAAAATCCAACTTTCTATTTACCCAATTCCCAATCCACGAATAGGCCCTGCTCAAATTATTCAAATGAACCAACTAACCCATTTGGACACCCCCAACCAAAGCCCAAAAAAGTGGAAGGAAATATTCTCGGGGGGGGGGGAGCTCGATCCTCTTTCTTGGTTCATTCCGACGAAGGGATGGTATACACGAGTGGATCGGTGGTTCTGGCCACGTATAAAAAGAAAAGCGGGTGCAGGACGAAGGAAAGTGAACTTCCGTTTAAAAATGATAGCGAGATTGGCTGAATAACCTCGTTAGTTAATAATGAAGATGATAAAAGGTTGGATTTTTACGTATTTATATTTTAAAAGTAATAAAATGGGAAAAATATAAATTATTATTTTTAAAAATAAATCCAATAAATAAACAAAACAATAAAATGGCTAAGGAAATATTTTTGCAAAAAATATAAAATAAAATAATAAAATTCCTAAAAACAATATTATAAAAGGTAATCTTTCATTCATTTTTAGGGGGTTGAAATTTGTGCGCGCGCGCGCGCGCGCACTTTTCCCATGCAAAATATCCTCCTACAGAATTTGAACTCGGACTTAGACTCGGGTCCACTAACCATTAGTTTAATGTTTAGTGCACGTGACTCCCAGTCCGAGGTCCCGAGTTCGAATCCTAGTGGGGAGGAATTTAGCGCGCATATATATACATATATATATATACTCTATATATATATATATATATATTATATATATATACTATATATATATATATTATATCGTGAGGCGTGTGCGCGCGCGCGCGCTCACCGTCGATCCAACCAATTATTACATTGCTGTGCCATGCTGTGGAGAGAACGTTAAGCCAGTGGTCTGGGCATGTGCAACCGAACAAGGTAGATCAAACAATTAAAAAATAATTAAATAAAATACCTGGGGTTCCAGCGCCCTCCTTAGGGCACACCTTGCAACATGCCCCCGGGTAGAGCACGGGTTTCTCGCAATTTGGCTCTGATGGGCATTCAGTCTTTATGTTCTTGCAAATCACCTTGGCCACGATTCGCATCTTGGTTTTCCTGTGTCTCTTCTGCTTCTTTTGAACCTGAAGAAGAAGAAAAAAAACTTTACTTCTCGTTCTTCGTGTCCAAGCAGATCAATGAGGAACTCTATACCCCTATGCCGTGCGCGTCGTACAAATCAATTACAGCCAATGAAAGCCCGGGGTGGGTAGGTACAATCCCTTAAAAGGGTCCCTCCCCTTCTCAATCACGGAGAATGAGGACGTGGTAACAGCAGGGTTGTGGAGTCGGAGTCGTGGAGTCGCACGTTTCAGGGCGGAGTCGGAGTCGAATTTTTACAATGTGTGGAGTCGGAGTCGGAAAATTTTGGACCGACTCCACAACCCTGGTTATAGCCACTAGGTTAAGAAGGGTTATTCAATTTTAAGTAGCACTACTACTGGTTAGACCTTAATTATGTTTAAGAGAATCTTTTTCATTTATATATATATATATATATATATATATATTATTGGAAAAAATAAAAATCCCTTAATATGATAATATCTACAAGTCAATATCCTTCTTAATATTTGAATGTTCCCTTATCCTAGAAAGTAACCTGACGATTCATGTGGTGGTGATGAAATGTCTTATTATTATGATAATTATAGAGTGAAACACTAGAGGAGTCGGAGTCGGATTTTTTACAATGTGTGGAGTCGGAAAATCTCTCTCTCTCTCTCTCTCTCTCTCTCTCTCTCTCTCTCTCTCTCTCTCTCTCTCTCTCTCTCTCTCTCTCTACTTCCCTCAGAGGTTGTTTCCAGTCAAAGTGTAAATCTGTTTAAAAATAGGCTAGACAAAGTACTGAACACACTCATAGTTTAAGATTAAAACCTCAGCAAACTCTGCAGGAGTTCGCTTGCTCGGTGTCTCTGTGAGCAAGCTAAATATAGAGCTATTTATATATTCTCCACTTTCCTGTAAAATTTCCTTGGCTACTTTCCAGGGTCAAGGTATTTTCTTCAACCTTTTTCCGTACCTGCCTCTGGCAGGGAGGGAGCGGAGGGTGGGGAGAGAGCCTTCTACTTTTCTATCCAGTTTTCTACTACTGCTAGGATAGTTGAAAGACAAAATTTTCCCTGGCACCCGTTGCCATTGGTACCTCCTCGGTATGGGCCGCAAGGCCTTTTGAGGTACTTCTTTTCCTTGTAACTCCTTGTAACTCTCTCCGGGTGGCAAGCCTCTGCAAGGGGAACCCTAAGGAGTTCTTCAGTTATGTTAATAGTAGAAAGCCCATTAGAAGCATGATAGGTCCGTTAAAGGACGGAAGCGGCGTTCTGCGGACCTCGGACGCGGACATCGCCAATGTGCTTAATGAGTACTTTGCGGGAGTGTTCACCAGGGAGGACACCCGCATCATCCCCGAGCCAGGTGTGAGGCACGAAGGTGCTGGCCTGGATAATGTTCGATGTACCGCGACAGTCGTTGCCGATAGAATAGACAAACTGAGCGCGTTTAAGGCTCCTGGGCCAGACCAGTTTCTCCCCAGTGTTGCTGGAAGTGCGCGACCAGGTGGCTCGCCAGCCACCTGGCTACAGTCTTCAACAAATCGTTGGAGATGGGCCAGGTGCCTGGTGACTGGAGGGAAGCCAACGTGACCCCTAATTTTAAGAAAGGGGATCACGAAAGTCCAGGAAACTACCGTCCGATTAGTTTCACTTCGGTTGTAGGTAAATTATTAGAGGGGATAATAGCGGATAGGATTGTTGACCATTTGGATTCCTACAAGCTGCTTGGGGATTCCCAACATGGGTTTAGACGGCATAGGTCGTGTCTCACCAACCTGCTCGAGCTTTTCCACGTCATGTGGAGTGAGTACGATAAGAGTAGGGCGATTGATATACTTTATCTCGACTTTCAGAAAGTCTTTGATAAGGTACCTCACCGCCGGCTAATGGCCAAAGTCCGCGCGCTGGGTATCGGTGGGGAAGTAGGTAGCTGGATTGGAAACTGGCTGAAGAATAGGCGGCAGAGGGTTGTAATTAAAGGGGCTAGCTCGGGTTAAGCCTCGGTCACTAGTGGTGTTCCTCAGGGTTCCGTTTTGGGGCCACTGTTGTTTACCATTTACATAAATGATATCGACGCTGGCATCGTCAGTCGGATCGCCAAATTCGCTGATGACACCAAGCTTGAGGCCAATGTTGGGACGCCCGAAGCGATCGAGCAACTGCGCACGGACCTACGTAGGATAGGAGAGTGGTACGAAAAATGGCAAATGCCGTTTAACTTAGGTAAATGCAAGGTCATGCACATTGGCTACGCCAATCCCAAGTCGGACTACTACATGTTGGGAAGTAATATCGAGGCCACTGATTTGGAAAAGGACTTGGGTGGGCTAATTAGCAGCGACCTTAAGTTTACGAAACAGTGCATAGAAGTGGAAAAGAAAGCCCAGAAGCTGTTGGGTTATATGAGGAGGCAATTTCGATTTCGGAACAAGGAGATTGTGCTCTCTATACAATTCCCTGGTTCGGCCGCACCTGGAGTATGCTGTGCAGTTCTGGTCGCCCACCCTCAGGAAAGATATTGACAGGCTGGAGCGAGTTCAGGCGAGGGCCACAAAGTTAATCCCTTCCGTTAGGCATATGGGCTACAATCGACGCTTACGCGCCCTGAATTTGTTTTCGCTGGAAACTCGGAGGCTGCGCGGTCAACTCATCGAGGTTTTCAAGCTCTTACACGGGTTCAACGATGTCGATTTTAGAAGCATGTTTAGTTTAAATGATAACTCGCAACAATGGTTGGAAGTTGGATTTGAAACGGTTTAGCACTAGTGTATGTGGGAATTACTTTACCTATAAAATCTGTGACACGTGGAACAAGCTGCCTTCAGAAGTTGTGAACAGTTCCTCTGTGGATCAGTTCAAGAAAAGGTTAGACCGATTCTTGCACACTATTTGAGGGTGTAGGAATTTTTCCCTGGCACCCGTTGCCATTGGTACCTCGTCGGTATTGGCCGCAAGGCCTTTTGAGGTACTTCTTTTCCTTGTAAATCCTTGTAACTCTCCCCCTCTCTCGACGCTGGTAAAATGAAATGCAGACACACTGGGGTAAACTTCGCTTTGCTTTGCTTTCGCCCGAATTGTTCTTTCTGATGAAGGTTAAGTTTGTTGCCCCACCCTAAACCTACAGTTTTTAACTTTGAATCCGAACCACGACCCACCACGGGTGGTCAGAAATTACAAAACCCTCGCCAGTACTCGATCTCCTGGCCTTCCGATCAACAGCTAAGCGTCTTAACCACTAGGCCACCAAGGTATCCATTTATCTACCAACCAATTTTTTGTATGGAAGAATGAACAGCTGAATGAGCTGGGCGCCGCTTACCATCGCCGGGAATCGAACCCGAGGCCATTAGATTCGTATTTAGCGATGCTACCAACTACACCACCGAGGCGTAGGATAATCTTTCGTTTCGAAATATTTATCTATATTCAGTAACGTTATTTATTTTTTCTCACGTCTTGAAAAATTCGTCGTTTAAATGTAGAAGAAATAAGAATAATAATTAAAAAAAAAGGTTTTACATTAATTTCGCTGGTATCTCCTATTATTATTATTATCTAGAATACTGCGAACCAGTATTCTTATTGTTTTTACTCAAATAATAATAATTATTGTTGTTATTCAGTTTCATTGGATTTTCATGAAGTTTGGTGGGGAAATGTTGCTACTAAGCCTATATTCCAGAGTTGGCGAAAACTCAACTGGTTTTTTGCTGGGTAGTTGCTTTTGCTGGGTTTTTGCTAACCCTGCTATATTCATCTCTTGAATTTATTCTAACCAGCTGATTCCCACATTTTTAACCATAGGTCATTGTATCAACTCGAAAAATAATTTTCAAAATCGCAAAAACACAAACCCCGAAATCTTTTCCGAACAGATCTTAGGTATGCTCCTCTATTTT
Organism: Bathynomus jamesi; assembly: GCA_023014485.1. Lineage (NCBI taxonomy): Eukaryota > Metazoa > Arthropoda > Malacostraca > Isopoda > Cirolanidae > Bathynomus > Bathynomus jamesi. The sequence continues at coordinate 711,431 of JAJOZX010000797.1, forward strand.
CTAGGGGGAAAAAATGTATCTGTACTACTGTATGCGCAGTTTATGACGAATCCTTTTTTTAGGGAACCCGACACAGAGCTCAATGCTCATAGAACGAAGTCTCATTTAACTACAGTATATGGACGAGGTGTATGTCTTTAGAAAGCTTTTAAAGAACTCAAAAGCTAAACATGATTAAAAGTAAAAATATTCGTTTACAAACCATTTAGCTTTAATTACACATTCGCTTGAAGTACAATGAAACTAAATAAAAATCAACAACACGAGCCTGAGTCGAAAATGTTCATTTCGTAAAACGTTCATAGACAGTGGTTTAATTAAACTACTTGACCTATATATATATATATATATATATATATATATATGATGAATAAAACCACGAAGGAAAGGAAACACAGATGGTGCTCAAGCGCTTTCGTCTAATGACATCCTCAGGAACACTGAAGTACATAAAGAATTACAGCCTATATATAGGTTACAGAAAAAAAAAAAAAAAAAAAATTATATATATATATATATATATATCAGTGGCGATTTCTTAATGAATGCAACGCATGCAATGCATGTGTTAAATATGTTCTCTTTTCAGATCTAAGTAAGGATTATAATTGACAAAAATAATTTTCAGAAACTAAAAATAGTCTAATGCTTCAATCACGCATGTACTGGCTATTGGGCGGTGTAAACAAAATTATGTCTTATTTCATTAGACAATTAAGAACATTTTTCTGTACACAGATCGAAATACTTGTAGCTAAAGCATTCACTAATTCAGTCTGGATACAGAAAAATGTTCTTAATTGTCTAGTGAAATAAGACATGATTTTGTTTACACCGCCTTGCCTTGGGCAATTTTTTAAGGAGACTTCTCACTATCCATAAGTTTTTTTTTGAGCCTCATAGCTAAATTCAAAAGGCAATATGTTTTAAAATACTTAGAAAATTTACTTAATATTTTTACTAAAAATAATTAAAAAGCTTTGTTCTGATTTTTTTTAATTAATGAAAATAATACGGCATGCATTCAGTTTTATAGGTGCATTCACCCAAAAGTAACATCTGGCAATTCTGACAAGGCTTCTTTCCAGTACCACAGCCGCAAGCATCCACTTGTGTTCGGTGTTCCCTTTTGTGCTTTAGTTATTTTTGGATAATCAGTTAAATAAATTATAGCATTGTAGTGCCCATAATGACTGACGATGTGTTTAATCAATTGAAGACTAGAAGATTTTACTCACTCTCTTTTGATGAGAAAAAGCGCATATTGAATAATGGCAGACCGATTCCACATTTGAATTTAAGCAAAGAAAATAAAGGCTTCACTAGGAAATTTAATCCTAAGCTGTATGATGATGTTCCCTGGTTATGTGGAAATATTTCAAATAACAAATTGTACTGTTGGTCGTGTTTCCTATTTTCAAGAGATAACTCTGTGTGGAATTCTGTTAGTCGTGGATACGACGATTTAAACAATTTACATACTGCAATTTCTCGCCATGAAAAATCTCTTGCTCACATAAATGCATTTGTTGATCTTAAAACATTTGGAAAGTCAGAAAGAATTGATTTAATACTCGACAAGCAGAAATCAGTTGCCATTTCCAGACATAACGAAGAAGTTAATAAGAATCGAGAAATTTTGAAACGTTTGATTAGGATAACATGTTTTTTAGGTATGCAAGAATTAGCATTTCGCGGTCACAATGAAGAAGAAAACGCTGACAATAGGGGTAACTATATTGAATTGGTATTTTGTATGGGAGAATTCGATGAAAAGCTTCAAAACCATTTAAAAACTGCGACTGTTTTTAAGGGAACATCATCTGCTATTCAGAATGACATAATTCAATCTATTAGTGCAGTTATGTTAGAACAAATAAAACGTGAGCTTATCGACTGCATGTATGTGGCGATTTTATTAGATGAAACATCTGATGTCAGCTGTTTTTCTCAACTCTCTACTGTTGTTCGTTATGTTAATAAACATGGAGAGATTTGTGAACGATTTATAAAATTCAATGACGTCAGCAATGATAGAAGTGCAGGAGCGATTTCTGATTTATCTATAAGGCAACTAGGTGAACTGGGCTGTTTGAAAAAATTAGTTGCTCAAACCTACGACGGTGCTGCTGTTATGGGGAGCGATCTTAATGGAGTACAAACAAAGATTAGAGAAACTGTACCAGAGGCTATTTTTCTTCACTGCTACGCCCATAAACTTAACCTTGTTTTATCCCAAGCTGTCGCTGAAATTTCCGAATGTAATAATTTTTTTTCAGTATTAGGAAGTTTGTCATCATTTTTCAGCAGTTCAACTAAGCGAACTTCAATGCTTGACAAAGTTGTTGGAAAGCGTTTCCCTAAACTGGCTCCAACGCGGTGGAACTATTCATCTCGTCTAGTTGAAAGAGTTAAGGAAAATAAAGAAGATATAATAGATCTTTTAAAAAGCATTCTTGAAAACCCAAAGAAATTTGATGAAAAAACAAAAAAGTGCACGCGGATTGCTTGCTGGTATCGATACTTTCGATTTTAATTTTTTATTAGAAGTATTTTCTTCAATTTTTCCTTTTACTGAATATCTATTTAATGTGCTGCAAACAAAATCTATGGATATTGTGTATAGCTCAATCACCGTTGAAAGCACTATGAAAAAAATCAAACAAATAAGGGATACAAAATTTGCAGATATGTGGGACTTGATAACAGAAAGATGTGGTGAACCTGTATGTAAAAGGAAACAGTCTTTCTCCACAAGAGAAGTATAGTCAACTATTTCATGAAATATTCGATAATATACTTCTTCAAATGAAAGAGCGTTTCAGTTCAATGGAAAAATTGGAATTCATTGAGTTTTAGATTAAAAAATTTGAGTTCTATGATGTTACTTTCCCAGAGAGAGCTTTTGAATCTTTGACAAGAAGCTACAATTCATTTTTTGAGTTTCCTCGTCTCCGTTCTGAATTGTGTGTTTTATATTCGCACAAATCTTTTGCCAAAAAGAATGTTGCTGAGCTCCTAAAATATCTACTGGAAAGCGAAATGCACAAAGGTCTTAAGGAAATATATAAATTGACGAATTTGATTCTAACTATACCAATATCGACAGCAAGTGTTGAGCGATCATTTTCTGCGCTTAAAAGAATTAAAAGTTATTTACGGAGTTCCCAAAGTGAAGAAAGGCTATCTAATCTTGCCTTAATTTCAATTGAAAAAAATTTCCTCAAGAAGCTTATGGAGAATCGAGAGTACTTTTACAATTTGGTCATCGAAGAATTTTGCAGGAAAACTAGTAGAGCAGAATTTCAATTCAAATAATGCTTCACAATTATTTAAGGTAAATTTTAAATTTGTATCTTTTTCTTTAGATCAATTCGGTAACTACTATATATAAATATGTCTAATTTTTTGTTCGCATATTTAAGCCTAACATTAAATGAACTTTCCTTCAAAGAGGTCCCCAAAAGTTTGTAAAACACCTTTAACTTGCTAAGTTCTATGTAAACAATATGCAAAGTTTGGGCAAGAGGGTTAGGCGGATGTTTTTTTCCATTCCATAACATTGCATGCCTGAACAAAAATGTCACGAGTCGCCACTGATATATATATATATATATATATATATATATATATATATATATATATATACAATAAACGGAGAAACGAAATTAAAGGATTGTGGAAGGGGGCACACAAATTTATAAGGAAAAACTATCGATTTTTGGCTATTCATCATAAATATTTTTCACGTGTTACTTTCGTGAAATAATTTTCATATAATGAACACCACGCGTTCCTTCGGCTTGCTGTTCCCCCTCTTGTCTCCGTTTGTGCCCGTGTTTTCTTCTACATTAATGAAGGGGCATGCAATTCGTATCCGACGAAAGTTTCTTACTAATTGTCTAGAGGAGCAAGTTCTTCCCAAATCCCTGCTTCCGATTCGCCTCAGACAAATTGACGACCATCCGTTCAACAACTTCAGCAGATTAATTTTAAAGAAACATATTGAAGTCACCAGACAAAATGAGTGGTCCGCCTTCAAAAATTTAAACATCGCCAAACATAATTTTGTAACCGTTATTCCCCAACCGTGGATCCAACCTTTGTTTGATGAAATTTACAACGAGTTGCGTCGGAGAACTACTTCACTTCGTAACATTTTGGATCGAAAAATTAAAAGTCTCATTCGAGATAGTCAGTGGAGTAAAAAAGCAAGCTCAAAGTGTGTTTTGAACCTTTCTTCGAAAAACATTAGTGACGATGCAAAAAGTGCCCTTGGATATGGTATGTCCTTTTTTATTGTTAAAAAAACCTTCGGCTTTACAAATGTGTTACAGTCTCGCTTGTTTTGAAAAACAGTGTAATCTCCCTCAGTATTTGTTTAACATAGTTAAAGGCCTCGTTTATAGTGCGGCGAATAGTAATTACGAAGATAACTTTCCTAAACGTTTTCGCAATAGCCTCTCACAATTGAAAAAAGATGGGGAGCTCCATATTACTAAAGCAGACAAGGCTAACACCATAGTTATTATGGACAAAGTGGACTACATCAGAAAGATGAACGAGCTTCTCCAGGACCCCGCCACATACAGCAAACTTAGGAAGAACCCGCAGGATGACGTCATCAAATCATTTAATAGCGGCTTGAAACGCATTCTCAAAGATCATAAGGACTTAATTCCGCTTTTCATGTCCACTTCACCTTCTCTGCCCTACCTTTACGGTCTCATTAAAACCCACAAACCTGGCAACCCTATGCGCCCTATTATTAGCTCGGTGGGCTCTATTACTTATAAACTCTCCAAATGGCTTGTCAAAGTCTTGTCCTCCATTCTTGGAACTATCTCTGATTCACATGTAAAAAATTCCATGGATCTTACTGAAAAATTGAATAATGCACGTACTGAAACTAACGATAGATTGATCAGTTTTGACGTTTGTTCATTGTTTACAAAAGTGCCGATTGACGATATGCTTGACTTTCTCTCCCAAGAATTACATAAGTATGACCTGCCACTACCTTCACACATTGTTTTGGAACTTATTAAGCTTTGCATCAAAGACTGTAAATTCACTTTCAATAACGAGTATTATCAACAAGTTTTTGGGATGGCCATGGGCAACCCCTTGTCGCCCCTCCTCTCAATATTTATATGGAGTTTTTCGAAATTACTTACATTCCGAGAATCCTGGGGGTTGGCATCCCTTGGTTGCGGTACGTCGACGATATTTTGTGTATCTGGCCCATGAATCGTGACCTGGATAACTTCCTCCTTCAGTTAAATGATCAAGTCCCCTCTATTAAGTTTACTTTAGAAGTGGAACAAGACAATTCAATCCCATTTTTGGATGTGCGTGTACATAGGGAAAGCCCAGGTTTTAAGTTTAGTATCTATCGGAAAAAAAACAATTTGTCCTACGTACACTTTTACTCGGGACATGACACCCCCACTAAGAAGGCCATTTTTTCTTCAATGTTTCTCCGCGCCCTTAGGATCGCCAGTCCGGAATACATCGATGCCGAATTAGAAAAAATCAACGGTATTGGAAGTGATCTGTGTTATCCATCTGCGTTTATGGAATCTTGTCTCAACAAGGCAAAACGAACTTTCTATCGCGTCAATAATAACACTCGTACTTTGTCAAAAAATATTTTAGTACTTCCATTTTTCCCGGGCTTTTTAGGCATTGCTAATGTATTTAAACTTTTGGATATTAATGTAGTATTTTCATATAACAATATTGTGAAAAATATCATAGTAAAAAATAGCCCTACCAATAATTCAGGCATTATCTATAAAATTGGTTGTAAACAATGTGATTCCTTTTACATAGGTCAGACGGGAAAGGATTTGCACACACGTATAAAACAGCATCAATATTCCGTTAGAACAGGACAATTGTCCAGTGCCCTTTTTGTCCATTTGTCAGAGTTATCCCACTGTATTGATTGGAATAATGCTTCAGTTTTATTCCACTCTAGCAACATTGTTAATAGAAATATTCTTGAGTCTGCCATTATCCAACTAACAAATAACTTCAACATAAGCAAAGGTCTTTTTCAACTCGATCCTGTTTTGAATTCCTTCAGAACAGATTTAGATAAGAAAGGTAGAACGCTAAATCTTTGGTAAAATTTGTATGCCACCCTCATAACTTTTATTTTTCAATTTTTATATACAAAAAATAGGGCAGAGTGCTAAAACCCGGGCAGATTTCCAGTATAAATTTGTGTGTATATATATATATATTTTTTTATCTATAACATTGTTTGGAAACAAATCTTTTAATCTTGTGCTAAAAATCGATAATTGTTCAATTTTTATATACAAAAAGAGCAGTGTGCTAAAACTTTGGCAGATTTCCAGTATAAATTTGTATATATATATTTTATTTTTATTTTATTTTATTTTTTTATCTATAACATTGTTTGGAAACAAATCTTAATCTTGTGCTAAAAATCGATAGTTTTTCCTTATAAATTTGTGTGCCCCCTTCCACAATCCTTTAATTTCGTTTCTCCGTTTATTATATATATATATACACACATATACATATATATATATTTTTTTTCTGTAACCTATATATAGGCTGTAATTCTTTATGTACTTCAGTGTTCCTGAGGATGTCATTAGACGAAAGCGCTTGAGCACCATCTGTGTTTCCTTTCCTTCGTGGTTTTATTCATCATAAATATTTTTCACGTGTTACTTTCGTGAAATAATTTTCATATATATATATATATATATATATATATATATATATATACCATTCGAAAGCTCTTACGAAGCTCCATCGGATACAGTAAAATAAAAATATTTTATAATGGGGTAAATACTCAAATATTAATTTTCAAAGAAAGTAAAAAAAATAAGAAATTATTAACATAAGAATTTTTATATTATGTAGTGCATTTACAGCTCTATATATCGTAAAAATTTCATGTTCATACCTTTAACAGTTTTTATTTGAGTATATAATGATCAATATTCAATTAAATCTCGAATTCTAAGCTCAAATTGAAATTTATGAAAATTTCAAAGGAGACGGACGTTCATGAACAGCTGACTAATTAAGCCACGTGGCGATGCATATATCACTTGAAAACTCTTACAAAAGCCCTAAGATAAAAAAGGAGAGTAATATATAAAGACGAAGTGCTCCTAAAAACGCAAATAATCATAGAATATTAAATACTGAACGTAAGACTTATTTTTATATTAATATGTAAAGAATCAACAGCACTATGGATGGTACAAATTCCACGTTCATACCTTTTATATTTTTTGTTTTAGGAAGTTATAAAGATAATTTTTCGCGTAATTCTCCTTTTATAGGATTTTTTTTATACTCAAATTGGAATTTGAGAGAAAATTCACTCGTAAAGTTAACCATATTAAAGAAAGAAAAGGGCTCAAAAGGCTCTATCGTATTACATACTTTTTAAATTCATGGGTTACAATTTTCCACTCACTTTTTTGAATAGAAAATATTTCTTAGAAAGGTCTCTAGTTCAATATCCAATAACTTCATATTTGCGGGGAGGAGCAAAATGAAATGTCTACCCCTGTATAGAAGTCTTTTCTTTGTGTGCCAAATTTAGTTGTGTTCTACAACATCAAACGTGAAACAAGCTATAAACGCATTTGGTAATGATATGTAAGAAGGGGTAAACGGCAACTTTAAATAGAATTTAAGAAACATTATGTATAAAATACCAACATGGACGTTGTCTGTTACTAATGAAATTTCCGTTTCCATAGCAAAAGAGCAGCATCGCCAGGCAACAGATTTTTTTTATCAATGGATTTGCGGAAAATGTCTCAGGAAATTTTATAATTGGTGTCTCATGCTGAAATGAATGCGCAGAATAAACAAAGTAAGCGTGTGCTCTGAAACGATTTTCTTTGGAATGAAATACACACATAAGAAAACGTATTTAAAATGGGAACTATTCTATTTCCTCAGGACGGCGTAGGCTGATATATGTATACTGTAATTATAAAATCGCTCGCAGAACATTAAGTACTATACCGATGTGTATGAATGAGATGGTCGGAAACTGCTCTAAAAGCTGAGAATAATGAAAAATAAGTTCCTTTTGACGGGCGGGAGCTTCAACCGAATTAATAATTTGGAAAAAATTCCTTTGTGGGGAAGGGGGAGAGGGTGTGCGCCGAGTTGGGGGATGGGTGGCACTCAAAAGAACTTTTTTACCTCTTTTTAACTTCAACGAAAATTAAATTTAATGAATTTTACTGTACAAAATAGGTACATGAGGTAGGTATTCGAGAACACCTAATGCCCCTTTCAACGACCTACTCTCTAGGGAAATAAATTCAAAGAAAGTCATTAAATTTAATGAATTTTACGGCATAAATAGATCCATGAGGGAGATATACGAGGCCTGATATATATTTCTATGACCTCGCCCAAGAGGAAATTAACTCGAACATCATTAAAGTTATTTTTTCCCAGAGAAAGAGGTTCCTGCAGGAGGTAAACTAGGTCAGATGCCTATATCTATGACTTCGCCCCTGCGGAAAAAAGTTCGACGAAAAGTGAAAATTTAGGATTTTTTTCATGCAAATAGGTTCTACTACAGGAGGTAACGGAGGCCTAATGTCACTTTCTATGACGTCACCCCTGCGGGAATAAATTCGACAAAAATTACTAAAATTAACAAGAATTATCACAAAAACTGTTCGTGCGGGAGTCTTTCCTAGCCGAATGCCGCTTTATATGAAAAGTATCGAGTCTAACATGACGGAGCAGTATTCTACACGATTTTCCGTCTGAGCAAAAATAATTTCGAAGTTAGCGCAGCAGTATTCTACACCGGTTTACGATCCCAACAAAAATTATTTCTAAGACAGTTTACCGGTTTTGTAATTGAGACATCTTTTAGCCCGTTGTAACATTGAAGACAGATTGAACCTGTAGGCGCGCGAAACGAACAACTACCCCTCCCCCTTGGAAGTGTAGCGTTTTTTCTCGTTACAAGGTGTCATCTGTAGTCGTGTATTTATGTCAGTTTTAGCAAACAAACGAATCTTTTACTTCAGCACGTTGATGTAATTGTTTCAGTCGTTTGACCTCTGTAACAGCGAAGGTCATGATGACGAAGGGGTACAATGTTATGAAAGCGATACCACTTTCGTGGTCTTTTGGACAGCCGAAGTATCTGGTACGGTCTTTTGTACATTTAATATTTTAATGCAATGTAGTCCTCAATTAATAAAGTAACATGTCAGTACAACGCGCCCTTTTCATATGTATATATAAGGGTGTTTTTCAGGTCGACCCTAGAAATATGGAAATTGACGGAATTTGTAGTTTGTATTTGATATTTTGGTATTTCTAGGGTCGACCTGAAACACCCTGTATTATACACCTCGTGGGAGGTTCGTATCTATTGAACTGTTCGTCTCCAATGCGATATCTCTCTCTTAATACTGCCAGTTAGCCAACCAACCAAATGACACGTCCCACATTCTTAAGCACCTTCACTATCAAACTTTTATATTAAATCTTAAGTTAACTCCCACCACTAGCAATTAGACACATACCGAGTGACATACCCGATCGTCACTATTGACAGCTCGACACAAACCCAATACCCAATCGACACTAGATCTCGCTTTCGTCGTGTGCGCTTCGTCTTTTCGGGGCGGGTGCAAAGTGACGCGCCCCCAATTATACACATTCTCGTAAGGGAATTGTGTATTTTATTTATTTCTTACTTTAAAGGTATTATGAAAAAGCTTCGAGAACATCCTTTAAATTAAGAGTTTCTTTGAAGTACCCCATAAAAATAATTTTATTACCAATTTTATCTCTATAAAAACATTTTGTAGCCATAACTGTCTATTAAATTATTCTTTATCAATAAATAAAATATCAATTCAATCTTAAAATCTTTATTAAAAACAGACAAAATTTTTAATCAACAAATTTTACGGCACATCAATTATTCCTCCTCCTCCTCCTCATTCTTCTTCTTCTTCCTCATTCTCTTCCTGCTTCTCATTTTCCTCCTTCCCCCTTCTCTCGCTACTTCTCATTCTGTTCCTCAGCTTCATTCAAACGCAGCTCCGTTTACTTTATTGCTTAATCTATCTTATTATCGCTTTATTATACATCCATCTTTGGCGTATAGCGTTAATAGTGCGTTAAAAGTATTAACGCGGGTGTAAGCACTTCGTACATGGAGAACTGCGCACTACGATCCTTAAACATCTTATGAAGATGAGGAAATGCGTGTCTGATGACCGTCTTTAAGGCGATTTTGATCATTTGAGAGTCTCTCTCTCTTTGGTCAAAGGCATAAATAACTCTTCAGACTCCTAATCCCTCGTCGGCGAATGGTCCTTTGATGCCCCAATGAAAACGTATAATCGTCTATTATAATAACGCTATCCTACAAAAATTAAGCCTTATTCATGGAAACTTAACGAGTCCTTTAATGGCTTTTAATTGAAAATGCGACGCTGGCGTCACTAACATAAATGGAAGAAGATAAAAAAGTAAAGAACACAATGAATAAATTTTTTCAAAAGTCATAAGGTGACAATTCTGGCGCCAAGCAAGTTTAAATTTATAGTCAACAAAAAAAAAAAAAAAAAAAAAAAAAAGTTTGAATTCTGTCAAAATACTTTTATCTGGTATTTAAATAATAATAATAATAATAATAATAATAATAATAATAATAATAATAAAAAAACTTCATAAACAAATTCCATGAATTATTGTATGCTAAGATAGGCGCCAGGAATCTATAGACTTTTACGAAAACTATCACTGACTGCTGTAAGAAGCGAGACAAACACTATATTTACATTTTATACGTCTGTTTATGCTCTCTCCTCTCTCTGTTTTGGGACCAGTCCTTTTCATAATATACGTTAACGATCTTGATGTGAATTTGGTTAAGTAAAATTTCTAAATCTACCGACGATACTAAAATTGCAATTAAAGCAATTACTTTACTAGAATGAGAGAATCTACAGCGCGATCTTAATAACTTAGTAGAATGGTCTAACTAGTGTCAAATGAAATTTAACGTATATACTGTAAATGTAAAGTCGTGCATATAGGTTACCAGAACGGTAAATTTAACTACACTATGGGAAATAGTGTGTTAAATGACGCCTCTGGGGAAAGAAATTTAAGTGTCATTGTTACTAAAGTTTTAAAGTTCTCAAAACAATCAATGTTCAGTCGCGAACAGTAAAGCTGATAGAATATTAGGTTTTATTTCTCGTAATTTTGAATATAAATCTAAAAATATTATTTTGCCATTATACAAGTAGCTTGTTAAGCCTTATTTAGAATATGTTGTACAGTTTTGGTTGTCCTATATGAAGAAGGATATAGATATGGTAGAAAGGGTTCAGCGCCGCGCAACATAGCTTATATTCCAACCTTACGTGATAAACCATACGAAGATAGACTCAGAGCTGAATTTGTATAAGCTCGAAACTGGAGACAAACGTTGCGAGGGAGTTCTTCAATCTACGAGATAGTAGAGGTGGAATAGCCTACCCGCGGGGATCGTGGCAAACACTTCAGTTAATATGCTTAACAATAGGTTGGATAAGCATTTTAGTAGCATCAATTTGCATTAAAGGGCGGGTAAATTGGGGATGTGTATTTTTAGTTAGTATAAGGAGTGGCCAATTTTCTTTGTTTTAAATGTAGTAGGAGGTGCTGATCGGGTCTGGTTACAGAGTACCGAGAGTTCTCAAATGATACCCCATTGGCAGAAACGAAGCTTGATGGGAATTCTCAGGAGTCAAAACCTCAGAATAGCTAATTAAATTATTTGGGAAAACCTCTCTCTCTCTCTCTCTCTCTCTCTCTCTCTCTCTCTCTCTCTCTCTCTCTCTCTCTCTCTCTCCTTTCTTTTTCATTATTAAAAGGGCGCTGCTTGAGGGAAGGCTAGTTACGATATAGTAGTATTAATATTGTTCCCTTTGTAATAAATGTAGTAGGAGGCACTGGTCGGGTCTCGTGTCAGAGCACTGGGAGTAGAAAGCATTGGTAGAGAAGGGAAGCTTGATGGGATTTCTCGGGAGCAAAAACTTCCGAGTAGATGTTTCCAATTTTAGGGACGCTACTTGGATTTATAGTGTAGGATTGTTAGTACTTTTTAGGTAAATCGCGGAATATCTAACAGCTAGCTAGAGAAGGCTCTAGAATTTTATATAGAAGTAGTGATGTTCCCTTTTACAATAAATGTAGTAGGAGGTACTTGCCTGGTCTGGTTTCAGAGCACTGAGAGTTCTCAGATGATGAGAAGTTTCACGAGATCTCTTAAGTATGACTATTCGGGGGTTTTGAGTCCCATCTTTAGGGAAGCTACTTAATTGTAGTGGAACTTTAGTTTTATATATTGTCCATCAAATTTCGCAATAAAAATAAATTAATTTCTCAAATAAAAATTATGCATTATTATTATTATTCCCCATTACGCATGGGGAATTCTTAAATTATAGCTCTGGCCAGTTGGAGGTGCCCCTGGACCAGTGTTCCTTCGTTTAAAAATTTCCTCCTACACTTAGTCCTCCCTCCACTTTAGAGACACTCCTCCGATTGTATTGTGCCCCACATAGCATGATCAACCATCGAGCAACTCCTCTTTTGATCACTTGCTTCATAAACATTTCTAAGTGAGAGACTCTTGAATTTGCCTTAGCAATAACAGGTAATCATCCACGAAACACTTTCATTCTCCGTAAGGGACAAGTACACGGGGATAGATACAGAAACCCTCCACCGATATTCCTCGCCGGAGAGAGATTTTCTCTACTCTCATGGTGGCACAACACCGCGATAAACAACGCAATTATCACTTGTCGCATAAACACTTTTCCCGGCGGGAGACCCAAGTTGAATACTCGCGACATTCAAAGAGTTGGCGCACACACACACACACATGACAGCCATCCAGTTACAAGAAAACACGCTCAGACACTCGCCTACCTTATTAATAGACTAGATAAATGTTTTACAGAAATGCATAATATCTTGGTAATTTCTATATGGTAAATCTTAAGTACGATGGCTTTGGCAGGCTACGAAGAAATTTATGGTGCAACGAAGGAATTATAGACTTCTTTTACACAATAAATAAATTAAAAGAATTCCTTAAAAAAAAATGCATGGCGTAGACTTGTTTTAGTTGTTTAGTATTCGTGCTATCCTTTATTTTCCGCCGTCTTCTAATGCGTAATTAAGTACACGAGATAAGTGTACGCACGGTGTGAATGAATTCTGAAGTTATTCTTTTCATTATACTTTTTTCCTACTTTCCTATAAATCTTCTTTCACAACTATTTTCTGTCAGCAGTGGCTGTCCTATACTTTACTATTACTTCCATTCCTGCGTGAAAGTTTTGCGCGTCTATAAGTGTAAACATGGTACAAGTTTTCAATGTTTTTTTTTTCATTGCTACTTCCAACTTTTCTACTTCCTTCTTGAACTAGCCTAGGGTGGATCTTAGGGTCTTTGTTAGCCTAACACTCTCTCAACACAAATATACTGTTATAGTGGTTTATACAACGGTTCTATCTAGTGTACGATTTGCGTGTACACAGCGTAATTGTAAAGCAAGTTTATTTATTCTCCTCTTTCTCCTAAATTTCCTTGGCTACTTTTCCAAGGTGAAAATACTTTCTTCAACCTTTTTCCGTACCCGCCTTTGGCGGGGAGGAAGCCTTATGCTTTTCTATCCAGTTTTCTACTACTGCTAGAACAATTAAAAATGCACTAGTTTAATAACATGAACCTCCCCGGGTGGAGCGAAAGGTCTTGTCCTTGTAACTTTCTCTCTCTCTGTGTGTGTGTGTGTGTGTGTGTGTGTGTGTGTGTGTGTGTGTGTATTTTTACATAGTTATTTATTCAAAAAATTATTCAAGCCTTGAGATTTTATTCATGTTGGCTTTCCGCATAAACATAGGGCTAAAAATGGTCTCGTGAAGGATCCATCCCAAACTGAATAAAGGCAATTTAGGCTAAAACAAATTTTTTAAACTCTTTCGTCAATAAAAATATATTATATTATATAGTATAGTATAAAAAATTAAAAAAACACTCATGGTAGAGTGCCTTTCAAGTTATGTTTTGTATATCGATACAAAACAGTTTGTGAAGAAGTCATTAAAAATAAGTTTTTCTTAACTCGAAAAAACAATATCTTTGTCAAACGTTTTTATAAAGTGCGCTGATAAACAACAAATTTTTACTAAACAACTTTTTAAGAGCTAAATTGTAATTATAATAATAATACTGATGACTTGTACTCTTAATAATAGTTCTAAAATGTAAACAAACACCCATGCAGACAATAGGTTTTTTTTTTTGGTCTTTTTTTTTTTTCCAGCTAAGGAATAAGCAACAAACATAACGCAACTTGTTGACTATTTGGGTGTTGAAAAAGGCGTATTGTGAGAGTGAAAACCGTTTGCTGATTTCAGTCCCGCATCCGCGCGACCCGTATTCCCATTGGTCGACGCGAGTCATGGTAAATATCAACAAGGGAGAGAAGAGGCGATTCTATTGGTCAGCGACGAAGGTGTGGCACGCACTTCTGTTTGTTTTATAGAATTCGAAACCAACTTTTACCCGTTGGAAAGTTAAACTCAAATGTAATTATTATTATTACTATTGTTGTTGTTGTCGTTGTTGTTGTTATACATTTGAACCTATAGCGTCAGAGATACTACGATATACGTTCAATGTTTATTTTTGTTCGCTGTTTCAAACTGTCGACGCTTTCCAATCTGCGTCTTTCAATAACGAATAGTGAACGCTTTTAGAATCGACAATCTTCGCGCAAACATCTAAATGAAATTGAATTAAAAACCCGAGTCGAGAAATGGTTTGTTTGTAAACAGATTTGGCGAGTTGGCTCAAACTTCAAAACAAGCTAGTATACAGACGGACGACCTTAAAAGTAAATGGTAATATTTCACAGTGTCTCTCGCTTCTAAGAAGCCAACCACGATGATATAATTATGTAATTTTAATGAGTAATAAAATTTATCAAGAATCGCTCATTTTGCAACGCAGATTAAGAAAAAAATCATATTGTACAAACCCAGATTTTTTTACAATGGAAATGGCGACACAACGAAAGATGCCTGTTCGCGCGTGTGTTGACTCGCCGTGCGCCGCAGGGCTACCAACCTTGGCGCCAAGTTTCTAATTTACGACGGCGACAGTCAGGGGTGGTTAGGGACAACACATCCACTTTCAGACCCCGAAATGAACCATATGGCATTTACTTATTTATGTACGTAAAATATCCAGTTACATTACGAGGCGGCGGCAGCAGCAGCAGCAGCAGCTGAGAAAAGGTGACTCTAATGGATTCGGAGGTGTATGAGCAAATGACCCACTTAGATCGACCAACGTTGCAAATGCGCCCTCAGTAAGAACTTAATTTAATGGTGGAGCATTCATCCGCAGCATTTCGAGTACAGTAAAATAAGAAAAACAAATCACGCGCAGATTAAACCATGGATGGAAAAAAAATTCTTCAAATGGGAACGCTAGACGAATGCTATCTTCTAATCCACAAGTCAGGGCCTTTCTTATCTCTTCTGAAAGTTAATAAAAAGTGGTTTTTAATTAGTAACGATGGGATCTAGACGAGCTTTTATTTTAGTATTCATTTTTAGAGGTATTCACACGCGTGTGTGTGTGTGTCAGAGAGAGAATTACATTTATTTATTTGTTTATTTTATATATATATATATATATATATATATATAAATATATATATAAAATGCGCCTCGGTGATATAGTAGTTAGCATCACTGACTACGAATCCATCGGTCGCGGGATCGAGACCCGGTAACGGCAGGCGGCGCGGAGCAAAACCTTCCACATAATAAAAATTGGTTGGTAGATATATAGCTACCCTGGGTTGCCTAGTGGTTAAGATGCTGGGTTGCTGATAGGGAGGGTCGTGAGATCGAGTCCGGGAGAGGACTAAATGTAATTTCTCACCGCCCGTGGTGGGGCGTGATTCGGATTCCACGTTAAACTGTAGGTCTAAGGTGGAATGACAAGCTTGACCTTCGTCAGAATGAACAATTCGGGCGGAAGCAAAACAAGGTTATATATAGATATATCGTACAAAATGGCCCAAGTATGAAAAAATATAAAATTTAATACGTTTGTCAAACAGGAATGTGAATGTTAATTCGAGGAATATAAAGTGTATAGATAAATTATTTGTTTTTCACTCGACAGAAGGTATAAATTTTAAATTCAAATAATAAACCACTATGATTTACATCCAGTATCACAGCTTAAATTGGAGCCAAATATAGCGAGTGAATTGCTTTATACGTCTGACTTTTACAACACGACCGGAGCCTTGCTTAAAAAGGTGTTGCAAAGTCACTCATGGAAATCAAAAGAACCCGAGGAAATAAGGCACAGAGGGTCCACAAGGGTGAACGGGTATATCGCATGCAAAGGTCAGGTAAGGTTAAACCATCTCTAATCGGCCGCGATGAACTTTTTTTTTTTTAACACCTCGAAAATGGCGACCCTTCTTCGCCAAGAACGTAATAAAGTTCTCTATATTCCTATAGAATTTTAGAATGTCTCATTCAGTGAGCAAGGTCATATACCACCTATTTTATTGGCACTATAAATCTGTACTTTGGTGCCTATTTTGCGCAGTCTACATAAAAGTGTCTTTAGGAGTTTTTTTAGTGGTCGTAGAGACCAAGACGACCAAATATTAGCATGTAAAAAAGGTAATGACTGCCGCAAAATCATTTAATACATACATATATATATATATATGCTCATTTGAAGCCTGTCTGATGCATATATTTACAACATTTGCGCCACGAAAAAACACGAGAAAACAGTTTGATTTTCTGTTTACAATTTGTCGATTGAAAGTTTTTTGTAGCCAAGATTGCGGCCATTTTGGCGCCACAAAGTCGTCAAGTTTTGGCGCCAAGAAGTCGTCAAGTTTTGGCGCCAAGAAGCTGTCCAACTTTGGCGTCTAGAAGGGCAAGCTAAGAATAAAAATTCCAAGTTTCTGAAAATTCTGTGTATATATATGTATATGTATGTATGTATGTATATATATATATATATATTTTTTTTTTACTGCAAACAACATACAGTATAATTAATGTAAAGAACGACGCCTGTATAGAAGAACGTTCCGCACAAGATGAGGAGGGAGAACGAAATGAAAAATGAGGTAACCACCCGGGAATCGAACCCTTCTGATTAATCGAGGCCCATGGTGTAGTGGATAGCATATCTGACCGGCAATCGGAAGATCCCGGTTCGATTCCCGGGTGGTTACCTCATTTTTCATTTGTTCGTTCTCTCTCCTCATCTTGTGCGGAACGTTCTTCTATACAAGCGTCGTTCTTTATATATATATATATATATCGTAAAGAACGACGCTTGTATAGGAGATATTCCGCGCAAGACGAGAAAGAGAAAACAACAAATGAAAAAATGAAGTACCACCTGGGAATCGAACCCGGGATCTTCCGATTGCCGGTCAGACGCGATAACCACTACACCATGGACTTCACTCTTCCAAATGTCGTAATTCCTCTACATACTCGCAGAAACCAATGCCCCAAGGGGGCACCTCCCGCTTGCCGTATCATTATATACATTCAACTGCAAAGAACACGCAGTATAAATACGTAAAGAACGACGCTTGTATAGGAGATATTCCGCGCAAGACGAGAAAGAGAAAACAACAAATGAAAAAATGAAGTACCACCTGGGAATCGAACCCGGGATCTTCCGATTGCCGGTCAGACGCGATAACCACTACACCATGGACTTCACTCTTCCAAATGTCGTAATTCCTCTACATACTCGCAGA
This sequence comes from Bathynomus jamesi, assembly GCA_023014485.1. Classification (NCBI taxonomy): domain Eukaryota; kingdom Metazoa; phylum Arthropoda; class Malacostraca; order Isopoda; family Cirolanidae; genus Bathynomus; species Bathynomus jamesi. The sequence goes on from JAJOZX010000797.1 coordinate 729,316, forward strand.
AACCAATGCCCCAAGGGGGCACCTCCCGCTTGCCGTATCATTATATACATTCAACTGCAAAGAACACGCAGATAAATAACGTAAGAACGACGCTTGTATAGGAGATATTCCGCGCAAGACGAGAAAGAGAAAACAACAAATGAAAAAATGAAGTACCACCTGGGAATCGAACCCGGGATCTTCCGATTGCCGGTCAGACGCGATAACCACTACACCATGGACTTCACTCTTCCAAATGTCGTAATTCCTCTACATACTCGCAGAAACCAATGCCCCAAGGGGGCACCTCCCGCTTGCCGTATCATTATATACATTCAACTGCAAAGAACACGCAAAGTTACTGACTGTTAAATTACCATGGACAAAATATTACAAAAATCCGTTAAAAAAAAAATATATATATATATATATATATCGTAAAGAACGACGCTTGTATAGGAGAACATTCCGCGCAAGATGAGAAGAGAGAACGAACAAATGAAAAAATGAGGTAACCACCCGGGAATCGAACCCGGGATCTTCCGATTGCCGGTCAGATATGATAACCATTACACAACGGGCCTCACTCGAACAAATGCCGTAATTCCTCTACATACGCGCAGAAACCAATGCCCCAAGGGGGCACCTCCCGCATGCCGTATCTATATATACATTATATATATATATAATATATATATATATATATATATATATTTCCAATTCGCTCGGGCTTCGTGCTGTCTGCATAACCAATACCTTGAAGAAGACTAATATCCAAGATTTTCGTCTCAGAGTTATTTTTCTAAGGTTAGGTTGACCTAACCTAAACAAATAACTAAAAACCTGTGCACAATATCATCCAAGTTATTTGAATTTCAACTTTTTTAATTAAAATCCTAACGTGGGTGAAATTCGAAAAAAAATAAAATAATTGTATCGGGTAAAAAGAACTTAATATTTTAATAGAAAACCTCCCCCTAACTTAACGAAAGCGGAAGTGATTAAAAAAAAAAAAAAAACTCTGGGAGAGAAAGCGGTTCGCCCGTCCAGAGGCTCGAGCTGTCAATTAATGTTACATCGAGTTAAAAAAAAAAAATACCTAATGTTCAATCCCCAGAATCTTTCTTTGAAACCATTTTTGATTGAAGCGAAAATATGTAGATTTCCGCTTCATTATCTTTAAACCAACGTTTATCAAAAGAAACCGGCAATCGGCTCGAAAGGTCTCTCTCCCACACGAACCCATTTTTATTTGGTAAAATTCCTTAAAAGAATTTCGTCGAATTTATTTCTGCAGGGGTGAGAGGTCATCAAAGTGGACAGAAATCTGAATAACGGTAATACAAAAAAATGTACAATGGAAGTTGACGGATTCGTAAACGAATATTTTTACTTTTAATCGTGTTTAGCTTCAGAATTCTAAGAACTTTCTAAAGACATACGAGTCACCCATATAATTAAATTAGACATTGTTCTATGAATAATGATTTTAAAAGGCTCCGTGTGGGGTCACCTACAAAAAAGAAGTCATAAACGGCGCGTAATAGAAACGAGCCATATATATTTTTTCTAGAAAGTAGAGAAGCATACCTAAAATCTGTTCGTAAAATATTTTAAGATTATTTTTTCGCGATTTTTGTAGAATATTTAATATTTTTGCGCTTTGATGGGATGCCCTGAGATCATAAAAAGAGCGATTCATCTGGTTAGAGTAAATTCTTGAGACCAACATAGGAGTAAATTTCCAGAAAGTTTCAGCATCCGATAACAAGCGAACTCTGTAGCCTTGTATAAAGGAAATTCTAAAAATTTCTGTGAAAAAAAAAAAAAATTCTGCGAAATTTATATCTAAATTCAGTCCTGCAAAGTTACTGACTGTTAAATTACCATGGACAAAATATTACAAAAATCCGTTAAAAAAAAAAAAATATATATATATATATATATCGTAAAGAACGACGCTTGTATAGGAGAACATTCCGCGCAAGATGAGAAGAGAGAACGAACAAATGAAAAAATGAGGTAACCACCCGGGAATCGAACCCGGGATCTTCCGATTGCCGGTCAGATATGATAACCATTACACAACGGGCCTCACTCGAACAAATGCCGTAATTCCTCTACATACGCGCAGAAACCAATGCCCCAAGGGGGCACCTCCCGCATGCCGTATCTATATATACATTTCAACTGCAAAGAACACGCAGTATAAATAACGTAAAGAACGACGCTTGTATAGGAGAACATTCCGCGCAAGATGAGGAGAGAGAACGAACAAATGAAAAAATGAGGTAACCACCCGGGAATCTGACCGGCAATCGGAAGATCCCGGGTTCGATTCCCGGGTGGTTACCTCATTTTTTCATTTGTTCGTTCTCTCTTCTCATCTTGCGCGGAATGTTCTCCTATACAAGCGTCGTTCTTTACGTTATTTATACTGCGTGTTCTTTGCAGTTGAAATGTGTGTGTGTGTGTATATATATATTATGCGTCTCGGTTGTGCAGTAGGTAGCGTCGCTGACTACGAATCCATCGACCCCGGGATCGAGACCCGGTGACGGTAGGCGGCGCGCAGCAAAACCCAGCTGTTCATCCTTCCACACAATAAAGAAAGTGGTTGGTAGATAAATGGGTACCCTGGGTGGCCTAGTGGTTAAGACGCTGGGCTGCTGGTGGGGCGTGGTTCAGATTTCACGTTAAACTGTAAGTCAAAGGTGAAGTAAAAAGCTTGACCTTCGTCAAAATCAACAATATGGGCGAAAGCAAACCAAAGGTGTGTGTGTGTGTGTGTGTGTGTGTGTGTGTTTTACCTTATGTTGTTTTGTGCGTTGGTCTCTCTTCACACGGAGGTCAAGCTGGTGGCCCCGCCTCTAGATCTGGCTTGGTGGAGGAGCGAGTTGCTTTCTTGCGCTCTCCACCGTACATAGCCAGGCACGCCCGGCTCATCTGGTACCGTCCTGAGCCAGGCATCCAGTCTTCTCTTGAAGACTTCAACTTTGACCCCGGTTACGTTTCTGAGGTCCTTTGGAAGCTGATTGAAAAGTCTTGGCCCCCTGACAACCAAGCTATTTTCCTTCAGAGTTGAGGAGGTCCCTTGTCGGGCCTTTAATTTGGGAACACTACACATTCTGCCTTTCCTATTTTCCAGTGTTGTTTGAATGGTAATTGGGTTTAGTTTTAGGTTTGGTACCAGTTTTTCGATCACTTTCCATATGTAGATTATGGTGTACCTCTCTCTTCTTTCCAGGGAGTACAGATTTAGTTTACGTAGTCTTTCCCAGTAGTTGAGTTCTTTGCAGCAGCCATCAATCTTGGCTGTGAAATGCCTTTGCGTTTCTTCTAGTTTATTAGTTTCTTCCTTTTCATATGGGGACGTCAAAACTGAGCAGTTTTCAAGTTTTGGTATAATCAGTGTTTTTAGCAGGGGAATCATTACTGTCCTGTCCCTTCTCTTGAACGTTCTTAGTACCTGTCCGGCGACTCTTCTTGCTTTATTTATAGCTCTGATTTTGTGTTTAGAATTTCGCATCATCTGTCATTATTATCCCGAGATCGATCACTTTCGTGCTTCTCTGAATTTCCTGTCTATCCGGAGCATAATATGCAGTCTGTTTTAAGTTCTTCTTTTCTACCATATCTCAGGAGCTGAAATTTCTCGGTGTTAAATGACATGTTGTCTTCTCACCATTTGTATATTTTGTTCGTGTCCCTCTGCAAGGCCTCCACGTCATGTACATCGCTGATTTTTCTGCTGATCTTTGTATCGTCTGCAAAGGATGTTACTATACTGTTGCTGTTTACTCCGCTGTTTATGTCTGTTAGCATGATAATGAACAGGAGTGGGGCCAGTACTGTCCTTGTGGTACTGAGCTGCGTACTTCCGATTCTGATGATATACCTTGAATTTTGACGACCTGCAGACGTTCTCTGAGGAAGTTCTACATCCATTTTCCCACTTTGCCTGTTATTCCCATATATTTCATTTTATGTGCTATTATACCATGGTCACATTTGTCGAAAGCTTTAGCAAAATCTGTGTATATAACATCGTAGTTGTCATTGCCTTCCAATGCATCTAGGATATTGTTGTAGTGTTCTATTAAGTTGTGATAGGCATAATCTACATGATCGGAATCCATGCTGATTTTCGTTGAATCTTTCCCGTGTCTCCAGGAAGTCATAAATTTTCTCTCTAACTATTCTTTCAAATACTTTGGTGAGGTGGGACGTCAATGACACTGGTCTATAGTTTTTCGCTTGAGATCTGTCCCCTCCTTTATATATATATGGACAATGTTTGCTCTTTTCAAGATGCTCGGTATTTCCCCAGTGTCTAGGGATCTTCTCCATATCCAGTATGAAGGTGTATCTATTTCATTTTTACAGTTTTTAGTCAATAATGCGTTCCAATTGTCCGGACCTGCAGCTGAATGTGATTTCATTTGTCCTATAGCTCTCGCTACATCTTCTGGTGTAAAATCAAAGTCTGTTATATACTCTCCTTGCGATTCCTCTTCAAAGAATGCATTTATGTCAGGTATCGCTTTGTCACTTTTTGGGGTACTGAAAACTGATTCATATTGAGCTCTCAATGTATCAGATATTTCTTTTGGATCGTCGGTTAGTTCATTATTTCTCGTCCTTAAGGGCCCAATAGTGGCGCGCGTTTTTGTTTTCCTTTTTGCATAGCTATAGAAGTATTTTGGATTTTCCTTTATTGCTTCTACCGCCTTTTCCTCTTCTCTCTCTGTATGGTCCTTAATCAGGACTTGTATTTCTCTATCGATACCCTCCAGTTTTTCTTTTATTGCTCTCCTGTCATTATCTCCGCAGTTGCCTAACTTCGCCTCCACTCTTTCTTTTGCGGAAAAGTCTTCTCTTTTGCCTCTCTAGCCAGCTCCTCTTTCCTTTTGGCTGTGATTTCGGAGCATATTTTTCTAAAATTCTCAGCGTTTTTAGTTCCAAGGTTGTTAGCATTTCTTCAGTTGTTTTATTCTCGAAAATTGTTCTCCATTCTCTTTGGGCCATGTGCGAACTGATTGCTTCCCAATTTATAGTCTTGGAGTTTATATACTGTATATAACACAGAATGGTCCTCTGACATAACTTGTGTAATACACAGAATGCATGGAACAAGAAACTCTTCCGGGATATTGAATCCACTTTGGTCGGAATAAGTAATAGCAAATGGCAAATAAAAAGTTTTCTTTCATGAAAAAGAAAACCTTTTGTATTTACTACTTACTATTACTTATATATCCGACCACAGTGGTTTTATTATCCCAGAAGCGTTCTTTGTTCCATGCAGAGTCTGTATGTATACCTTTCAACCGTTCCGCGCGATGATTCCTCATTTCATGAAGGTTAAGCTTGTCGCCCGTACTCTCGAGTCGGCCTGGCGAAGTAGTGAGTTGGTTTTTTGTACTCTCCTCCATATTACATTATATTATATATATATATATATATATATATATATATATAAATTTGCTGAGATGTTAACGCAGCTTTAAATTCTTCAGATTACATTTTTTTTCTATTATACAATATAATAAAACCTAATTTGCATAAAAATTTCTTGTAACTTTTAATTACGCACAACCATTATATATATATATATATATATATATATTATATATATATATATATATATATATATATATTATATATATATATATAAAGACGTGTGTCTTAAAATTTTGCACGATAGGATGTATCCTCCTTAAAAATTATTCTGCTGCAATTGATGGCAAAAAAGGATACAATTTAGACTCAAACAGATTACACCAACTCCTTTCTCTTCCTTATCATCCCCCCCCCCCCCACACACACACACAGTTTACGTAAGTAATCCCTTGAAATCACAGAAATTACAACTTGAGGCTACCACTCTGGGAAAGTGAAGAAAATACAACGTTAAAAGAATAGAAAGGTTCACATATTCGGATTTACACTTGGGAAAGGATTCAAGTCTCTTTGTGGACAAAATTTAGGCTTTATTTACTTATTTTATGGAAGTAGACTATTTTTTAACGCTCTTTTTAGTTTTAAATATTGTCAGAAGCCAAAATGTTGATATAATTCGCGTGTGTATATACATATACACAGGGAGGGGGGCCACGGGGGCTTCAGCCGCCCCCGAAATAAAATCATAGGTTTGATATTTCTATGCATTACTTGAGTAAGTACGCCATGCCAAGTACCTTCAGCACATGTTTAATTATTGTAATACATTTAGGAATGTGTTTTTACTCATTTACACACTTTAACAAAGGGTGATCCAGAGAAATGGGACCCAAAAGAAACCCCTGTAACTCTTAAAGTATAAGTCCTTTTATAAAATTATACGCATCATTCGAAAGAGGATAGTTACAAGTTTGTACAGGATTGTATAGGTTTTGACAAGACAAGATAAGATACAAAACAAAATAAAAGTGTTAGTTAAAACTAACCCTTCAAGATGACTGCATGGACTGTGGAACAGCTGCGTTTCATAACTGAGCAATATTATGAGCATGGAAGAAGTGTAGTTTCAGCTCAAAGATCTTTCAAGACAAATTTTCAGATGTCAAAATCACCTTCTAAGAGCTGAAACTACACTTCTTCCATGCTCATAATATTGCTCAGTTATGAAACGCAGCTGTTCCACAGTCCATGCAGTCATCTTGAAGGGTTAGTTTTAACTAACACTTTTATTTTGTTTTGTATCTTATCTTGTCTTTTATTGTCAAAACCTATACAATCCTGTACAAACTTGTAACTATCCTCTTTCGAATGATGCGTATGATTTTATAAAAGGACTTATACTCTAAGAGTTACAGGGGTTTCTTTTGGGTCCCATTTCTCTGGATCACCCTATATATATGATGAAATTCACAAACACGTGAAATGAATAAATGATACAAACCCACAAGGAAAAAGAAAAATTATTCCAAGGCCTTTCGTGTATTCAGCAGTACATTCCCTGACGAGATGTCCTTCTGAATACACGAAAGGCCTTGGAATCATTTTTCTTTGTGGGTTTGTATCGTGTGTGTGTGTGAAATAATAATCTGTGTGTGTGTGTGTGTGTGTGTGTGTGTGGTGTGTGTGTGTCACCGTTTTTTATATAGGGTTCGCTTCACTTTTTCTGCGTTAAATTATGACTCTCCTAGAAATCATAAGTAAGCGATCAAGGGGTTCCCAAAGTATATCCTGCGGGCTAAATGAGTCCCTCGAATTCTCTTGTGCGTGTCTGCGGCCCAATAAAACTTAATAGAAAATCAGAGTGAAATTGTAGCTAAATACAAATAAAAGATTGGTCAAAGATGTGGTAATTTGTCGAGAACGTGCAATCCAGCGTAAATTGCAAAAAAAAAAAAAAAAAAAAAAAAGTTTTTCCAGAAAATATTTTGATTTTTTTAATTCTCCGAAATCAAATGTAAAAAATTTTAAAACTTGTCAATATGTAAATCTGATACCCAAGGGTAATCCTTTGAAATGGCCCTTCAGGAGTGAATCTTTGGGAACCCCTGGTATAAATTATGACACCCCAAAGAGGTAGTACTATATCGAAACGTTCATGCAGTTTTTAAATTTTACTCACGAGTACTGTACATTATTCTTTTATGGATATTTTGTGTGTGTGTGTGTGTGTGTGTGTGTGTGTGTGTGTGTGTGTGTGTGTGGCGACGTGTTTTGGGGTTTGGTTTTTTAATTTAAAAAAAGACCCATCGCTAAAAGTAATCAAAAAATACAAAAAAAAAAATGCTTTTTACCATATTATCATAGTAACTGCTACTAATCAATATTAGCAGTAATTTATTATGATTAGTATTTTATATATATACATTAAAAAGTCCTAAAATTATATTGAAATGTGACTTACTTCAGTGCCCAACAAAATACCAACCTAAAAGGGATCAAAAATTGCAGAAAAGCTCTTTCGCCTTATCCTAGGACCGGATTAACAATAATTATCAAGAGTAATATATTAGTTTAATTTATAATAATAATAATTACATACGCGAAGCGTTTTAATTATATAGCCTATCATGGCTAACGGAGATTTTTAATATGGTCTACTTTCCTGGTCTTGACTACTCCTATTAAAAATGTAGAAGACTCGAAAATAATATAGTAGATATCCTCTAAGGCAGGGATTACGAATTGGCAAACCAAAGTCTGGATCCAGACTGCCGGGAATAAACCCATACTCTGGTTATGGAATTTACTTTTAAAATGTAGGCCAAGTTTTAACATTTCGAAAGAATTCAAATGAAACCTTTTCTAAAGTTTAATTTTGGTTTTCCTTCGGGAGACTGACTAGGATTCACTAGTGGACCTTGGTAGAGTTACAGAAATTGAGTTATAACATTTTTGTCAAAATGCGTTCGTTTGGGCCAAAAAGTACAAATGCGACTGCACGAAGTATTTTAAGCTCTAAGTCTACCTGAGAATTCGAGTAACCTAACCTTACCTTTCCAAATATAGAAGTAAAAGGAGGTCTCTTTCATTCGGGCCAAACGTAACGATATAGAAACGAACATATCCCTATTACTAAGTAAAATTTTGGCGCAAATGCTGAAGCTCGACAGAAACATGAATGGGGAGAACACTAATTGGTGTACCCTGCTTTAGGGCTTACAACTAACATTAATATAAAAACTTTCAGAATTTTTACAAGCATTTTTTATTAGCTATATACTTATTTTATTTACATTTTATAGGCTATATATTTTTGCTTTGAAGTATAAAAGCTGAAAACAGCAAGTTTACGTTTAATGAAAAAACAATGTTTATTTTATATATTTAAACTAAACATACTGAATAGAATTTTGATTTTACAAAACAATAATAAATAATTAATCTGACGTTTCATCACCAGTGAAAGCCATAACAGTTGGTGTTATCCCACTTCAAAGAATATCCAAATTCGTATCTGGTTTTGCGCAATTTTCGTCAGTTTGTATTCCGGAACATGAAAACTACAAAAATAAAGTGTATAGGCCTATAACTAATTACATTCTTAAAGATCTCTAAGACAGGGTGTCCATAAAAGAATCGTACAAACTCCATTTAAAATAAGCTAAATTTTTACGATTCTTTCGTGGACACCTTGTATATAGTATTTGTTCTTTTACGTACCTCTGAACCCTATTATTTAAATAGAATTCCACGAGTTATAAGGTAGGATCAAATATGAATATATGTCGTATTTTATTATTACAGTGTGCCCCAAACCGAACGCCTTATCTTATCCTTATAAGACGGACTCCAGAAGCGCAAACACGCACCATAGAACGCCTTTTCTACTCTTTATATAATTTTCTTTAGTTTAAACCAACGTTCATAAACAATGCGCCTCACCCAAATACATTATCAAATATTACCTTTCCTTCAAGACTATACTTCCGAGCTACGCCATTAACTAAAGCCTTCTTCTAAGTTAAGGTAAACTGAGGCTTTTTAGCAAGAGGGGAAGTATTATTAATCAAGCTGTTCATACAAGAAAAAGAGGGGAATAACTTTTTACAATCTCGAGTTTTTTTAAATAATAAAAAAACTAAGAAAAGAGGGTGAAATATAAAATAAAAATGTTCACGAGTACAAAAATAATTTTTTTTTACCTTTCATAAATTCGAGGACAACGCCGTTGCCCAAAAAATACACACACACACACAAGCTAAGTACCAACTTTTTCAAATCCACATATTTAAGAAACTAATTAACCTAACCTTAGTGCCATCGGACCGAGAAGGATGTGTTAAGTGTTTCGGACACAGCTGAGGGCTCGAAGGGTGGGTTCTGTAAAGTCATCTAATATAATCTTACCAAACTTTAAATAATCTGACTTAATCAGGACTAACATCTCACTGCCTCACTTATGTCCAGTCGCCTATGCGCGCGCGATCTCTCTCACACACACACACACACATTCAATCGTCGAAGAACTGAAGGGGAAAATCCAAAAATGTTTTAATCCAGCAAACTTCTGAACTACTGCATAATCCAAATCCAGTCTTTGAATATGAATCCGCAACCACCCCAGATGGCCTTAAACCCATCTGTAATTCATGTCTAGTTACCGATTCATTTCGTAATATTGTATTATATATACATATACTGTGTCAAAATTAGGTGTGACAAAGTAAAAAAATAAAACTAGGGTGGTATTATAGTTACGTTTACTGTCGTAAATGAAAATAAACAGTAACAATGTTTGTTGGATGCACGTTTTAAAATGAAAATTAAGTTACATTTTCGCTCTATACTACTGCAATGGCGCTAACGTCTTTTCATGAAAAATTCTTCTTTGTGCCTTATCGCAATTTAACATACAGTATTTTGAGCATTCATTTCAGCAATTTTTTTCAAACACTGGTGTCAAATTACTCCACTCCTCTCGTACATGTTCCTTAATTTCATTGTTGTTAGTTGGACCTCGTGATTTTACCTTTCTGCCAAGTTTATCCCACAATCTACGTTCTATCTTCACTTTTTCTGTTCAAGTTTATTGACATGCTTCAGATAAAGTTTTCTAACGGTACACGACCATTCAGCTCTGCTTCTTCTAGTCACCTTTAAGTAGGCTGACCATACGTACCGTTTTGAACGGGACAGTACCGTTTGTTTTATGGGTTCTGTATGGGTTCTGTCACTGAAGAATAATTGTAAGCTCAATATGTTTATGTACTTACTTTTTCATGAATACAGAATATTACATAACCCCCGTCCCTTTTTTGCCATCCCAATGTCCCGTTTTTGTCTCAAGGAAATATGGTCAGCCTACCTTTAAGACAGTTGAATACGAGACGCCGCTTTTTAATGTTAAATTATGTTCAGAGGCTAGTTGAAGTGCTGTCAAAATCTATTTCTTTTGGACTTTCTAACCAATAATCTACTTTCCCTTACTGTCATCTTTCACTTTCTTCCTCGGCTCTCCTCGTTTACTGAGCCGATCTTCTCTCGTCTTTTAATGGTTTTCGACACTATTCTGAGAAGTGCCATTCCTACGTGCAATATCTCTTTAGGATAGCCCAAGACGATGCGCAGCCATTATTTTAATAAGTTTCTTTTTTAGGAATTTGTTTTCCCTGGGAGCTATTATTAATTTCTAGTAAAGAAAAGTTGTTCCTCGTAAATGCCACATATTTTCAACTGAAAAAACAAACTTCATGTTTAATTCTCAGTGTTTAAACGGTGTTAGATAATAACTAATCTACGCAAAATATGTACAAAAAGCTGAAAAGTTTTTAATTACGTAAGAATAAGTAAATGCAACCCGAATCAAAAAAATCAAAACTTCACAAATTTCATAAATGTAGAATTAAATACAAACTACTAAAGATACGAGGGCTAAAAGATCACTGCAACTTCATACAAAAGGTCTATTGCATTACGTAAAAAATTTATTGGTTTTGGCAGCACGGCTTTTAAGCTATAGCAACATTTTTCTAGTGATACCATAATTTTGAGCCTCCCCAAAATTTTCCTATTCTTATTTGGCCATTATTATTTTATAATAGATGTATATTTTATTATTGGGGTTCCTTCTTCAGAAAGGTAATGGATTGGGGGTTTTATTTCGCATATACCTATACATTCCTAATCTTTCATTACTTAATAACTAATAAATATTGTATATCAAAACCATTTTTTCACCCTTTCATACTTAAAGCATTTTTCTAATTCATATCGTCAGATGCTACTAGATTTCTACTTATACCTAATTAGTTTGTTCCGTAAAAGAAATAACTGCATTACCCCACATTCATAGTGGCTTTAGCAGGATGGAGCACCTCCCGATTATTTTTCGTGGGGTTACATAAAAGACAGGATCTATTCTACCAAGCCTAAGACGCTTGAAGACCAAAAGAACAAAGTTTCTACGAGGTAATCCACAACACCCCAGCTGACCTATTTCCAAAATTTGTGTCAAACATTCGTGTAAAGTTGAATATTGTACTAGAAAACAAAATGGCGATTACACTGAACATGTTGTTTAATCAAGGTTAATAAACTCAGATTTTGTTTTACGTATTTATTGCGTTTGTCTTGATTCCTTTTTGTTTTAGCTTAGAATTTTTTTTTTCAAAATAGGAACTATATATATATATATATATATATATATAAAGGGTGATCCAGAGAAATGGGACCCAAAAGAAACCCTGTAACTCTTAAAGTATAAGTCCTTTTATAAAATCATACGCATCATTCGAAAGAGGATAGTTACAAGTTTGTACAGGATTGTATAGGTTTTGACAATACAAGACAAGACAAGATAAGATACAAAACAAAATAAAAGTGTTAGTTAAAAGTTTTAAAACTAACCCTTCAAGATGACTGCATGGACTGTGGAACAGCTGCGTTTCATAACTGAGCAATATTATGAGCATGGAAGAAGTGTAGTTTCAGCTCAAAGATCTTTCAAGACAAATTTTCAGATGTCAAAATCACCTTCTGAGAAAGTAATCCGTCGGTGTGTCAGAAATTTTTCCCTAACTGGCAGCATTGGAAAAAGAAAACCAACTAGAAGAGTGCGCACAGCAAGGATAGACGAGATCATTAACAGAACTCATGAAATTGTACAGGATAATCCTAACATAAGCATCAGACGTGCTTCTCAGAGCTCTGTTAGGAGTTGGATATGGAACAACAACACACCGTATATTCAAGCAAAATTTAATGCTCTTTCCATATAAAATTCAAACAGTGCAACAACTAAACGATGGAGATTTCGCACGAAGACGACAATTCTGTCAATGGATCCAACAGAAGGTAAATGACACCACCAATTTTCTAGCAACTTTGATTATGTCAGACGAAGCCCATTTTCACTTGAATGAAACTGTAAACAAACAAAATTGTCGTTTCTGGGCAACAGAAAATCCATTGAATATTACCGAAGTCCCGTTGCATAGTCAGCGTGTAACTGTTTGGTGTGGTCTTACTGCATCTCAGATCATAGGGCCGTACTTTTTCGAGGATTCCACCGGAAACACGGTCACTGTAAATGGTGATCGCTACGAAAAAATGTTGACCGATTTCCTTATTCCTAAATTAAGAGATCTTTGTCGAGAAAACCACTGGTTCCAACAAGACGGAGCGTCGGAGCTACCTGCCATACCACGAGGAACTGCATGGCAGTTTTGCGTCAAACGTTTCCAGGCGAGTTAATCTCAAGATTTGGAGACGTTGAATGGCCCGCAAGGTCTCCGGATTTTTCTCCCTTAGATTATTATCTCTGGGGATATTTAAAGAGTAGGGTCTACAGAAATAACCCAACGACCTTGCAACAATTGAAGGCCGCCATCACAAATGGGATACAGGCCATACTACCGCACACTCTTGCAAAAGTGATGCAGAACTTACAAACGAGAACACTGGAATGCTTGGCAACTAATGGAGCACATTTGAAAGGAGTCATTTTAAAAAAATAAATATTTCTTAATAAACTTGTAACTCTACTCTTTCGAATGATATATAGTTTTTATGAAAGGAATTAAATATTAAGAATATTTGGCTTTTTTTTATGGGTCCCATTTATCTGGATCACCCAGTATATATATATTATATATTTATATATATATATATATATATAATATATATATATATATATATATATATATATATATATATATATAATATATATATAATATATATTATGCGCCTTGGTGGTGTAGTGGTTAGCGTCGCTGACTACGAACCCACCGGCCCAGCTTGTTCGTCCTTCCACACAATAAAAAAAATTTGTGGTAGATAAATGAGTACCCTGGGTGAGTGGGCAGCCTTGTGGTTAAGACGTTGGGATGCTGGTGGGGCGTTGTTTGGATTCCACTTTAAACTGTAGGTCTAATATGGTATGAAAAGCTTGACCTTCGTCAGAATGAACAATTCAAGCGGAAGCAAAACCAAGGTTAACCAAGGTTATATATACAAGTACAGAAATTTTTTTTCCAGTTTAATTTCTTTCCTAGATTTAATAAATACATTACAAAACTATAATTGTGTCATAGTAACCCAAAACTAATTCCAAAACAAAAAATCTAATTAACCGAACAGCAACGACATTTATAATTATTAAAGGTCAAGATAAAAACTTTTTGTTAGAATCAACAACATACCGTCGGCGGTTGCAATGACAAAATAAATGTTATTTCAGTCTTTGTTACAAAACAAATGGTCCCCCTCTCTCTCTATAATACATATAAACGTACGTGTGTGTGTGTGTGTGTGTGTGTGTGTGTGTGTGTGTGCGCGCGCGCGCGCGATCTCCCGGGAAACGATAAAAAGCAATCGCCAATCAGTTATAAGACTAGAAGGGAGTAAATAAGTTAATAGCCCATGTTGCTCTATCAATAATACTAATACTAGTAAAACTACTACTAATAATAAATTACTATTATCATTACAAAAACCTTAAAAGTGTGTAGAACGTGATACGGGGTATGTTTCGTTCAGTATCGACACTGGACGAGTCAACGTGACAGTAGTCATGCAGACCGAGTGACGTCACGGAAGGTTACGTGACGTCATTGACAGTTTCCATCGTTTTTCAACGAATTACTCTTAATATCCGTTTCAGCATCACGTTGTACCCGAGCGACCTTTGTCGGCACCGCGAGCGTGTGAGACACGGCTTCCCTTCATTCACAGACCACGGATGCTGTGTCATCTACGAACAGCCTCAGAGTGGACACACACACACACATATATATATATATATATATATATCCCCGCAAGGGGGTTCTAAGCTCGTGCTCATGAGTGCTCTTTGTGCTCGTTTGTACGTGCTTGTTCCTGGAGGTTTCACGTGCGCCCTCCCGGCCATAGCACCCAAGGATGATGGGGCTCGACCCTGCAGTCTTTGTCATCCTTGGTCTTTTTCCACTTCGACTGTCCCCTCCACCCTTTCTTTTTCCTCTGTCTTTCCTCTCACTTTTTCTTTGTTTTTCCGCCGAGATATGCCCTTTTAAATAGAGGTGAATCGGTTCTTCCCGAACTTAAAAAAAAAATATATATATATATATATGTGTGTGTGTGTGGTGGACCGGATATCCGCATCATTTTTAACATCCGCATCCGCACTTCTGACTGCGGATATTACCTCTAATAAATTATGCAATTTACAATTAAATTAGCTTATAAGGCCCAGTCATGCACATTTCATGTAAAGTATTAATTATTTATTAAGAAGAAACAAATATATAAACCTCAAAATATAAATACGTGGTAACACAGAAAATTGAATGAAACTTGTTTCAGTGAATTTTCTGTGGCTGAAACTCTTGAGAAAGTTATTATTTTTATCATAATGAAAACATTAATATTAATTTTAATTCTTATGCATTGCCTGCCATAATAGTAATATCACGAAATTTGAAAAATTATGTCACATTTTCATAATTCTATATTATATTGATAGATTAACTAAATATCCGCATCTGCGGATATTGAAATTAAAGATCCGCATCCGCAGATGTTGAAAAACCGACATCCGGTCCACCACATATATATATATATATATATATATGGTGCGGCATAAGTCGGTTTACCAAGAATAATGGAATCACCTTGTGAAAAATAATATTTATCATTTACTAGATAAATTATTCAGTGTCCTCCATCATGTTCATACATACGTTGCATCTTTGAACCACTGAACAACAAATAGGGCAGCACAGTTCTTTGTTATTATTCAACGTATCAAAGTCATTGTGTGATCAAAGTCCCGAGGTTTCTGGCCGTAAACTCTACAGTATCTTTGATTATACCCGACATTGAATAATTAGTGTGATGTGATTATTCAATGTTGGGTATAATCAAAGATAGAGTTTACGGCCAGAAACCTCGTGACTTCGATCACACAATGACTTTGATACGCCAAGAGTTCGAGGCGTTGAATAAAAAACTGTTACGCTATTTGTTGTTCAGTGGTTCAGAGATGCAACGTATGTATTGAACATGATGGAGGACACTGAATAATTTCTCTAGTAAATTATGATTATCTTCACAAAGTGATTCCATTATTCTCGGTAAACCGACTTATCCCACACCCTGTGTGTGTGTGTGTGTGTGTATATATGTGAGACGCTCAGGACCACAAGCTGCCAAGCGCCAAAATAAAAAAATGGAGAAAAATACTGTTAAAATTTGTTAACTTGCAAAATGCCATAACTTTTGAACCAATAACGATATTTGATTGATTTCGACCATACGTACAGGTCCACAATCTGCTCCCTGACTCACCCACGGGATAGAGAAAGGGTGGGAGATATAGTGGTATAAATAACTAAATTCTGGTCCCACTGGAGATTGGCATGGCAGGTTGTGGTCCGGAGCGCCTCATCTACAGTGTGTGTGTGTGTGTGTGTGTGTGTGTGTGTATATATTTTTTTTTTTTAACTGCAAACAACACAGTATAATTAATGTAAAGAACGACGCTTGTGTGGAAGAACGTTCGCACAAGATGAGGAGGGAGAACGAACAAATGATTAATCGAGGCCCATGGTGTAGTGGATAGCATATCTGACCGGCAATCGGAACATCCCGGGTTCGATTCCCGGGTGGTTACCTCATTTTTCATTTGTTCGTTCTCCCTCCTCTTCTTGTGCGGAACGTTCTTCTACACAAGCGTCGTTCTTTACATATATATATATTATAATGTACCTCATTAAAAATCGGTCTACAACTAACCTATATTCTAAATTTTACAACAGAAGTAGGCTACACCTTTCTACAGAAACTATTACCTTGGTTTTTGCTTACCCCGAATTATTCATTCTGACGAAGGTCAAGTTTTTCACTCCACCTCAGACTTACAGTTTAACGTGGAATCCGAACCACGCCCCACCAGCAGCCTAGCGTCTTAAATGGGTCTGCCGTCACCGGGTCTCGATCCCGGGGCGGATGGACTCGTTGTCAGCGACGCTAATCACTACACTACCGAAAGTTCTTCATCGAAACTTCGTTCTTCGGCTAAAATACTAATAAGAAAGTTAAAGAAACTCTGATTTCTAACTTTATTTACCTCGTCTTTTTCTTTCATCTTTAATTACAGGCGATTTACAAGTTTTTCTTCAATTCACGAACTTCTCTCAGAAAAGGAAGTTCGGCCTCGACTGGAACGAGTCTATCAATATAATTGCATCCAATAACTTCGTCAGGGGGAAGTAACGCTATTCTCCCTCTCTCCCCCTCCCCCCCCCTCAAACTTTTAGCGTCACTGAGCCTATAAAATTGCCAGTCCACTTCAGGTCGCCGTCATTCGCTCTCACTTTCCCAATGCTCAGGCCTCACTCAGCACTCACTCTTCATCTCCAATCTTTGTCATTTAACTCCACCCGCTCTCCGGCCTTCGTCGGAGAGCGGCCCACCGTCCTTCAAAGCTCCATTCAAGCATACACGAAGTTAATCATCTCCGTTGAGGCCCACTACTATTTCGTCCACCTGGAGGCAACATCACTTCTGCAAGATGCAACTGGCGCCATCCGTCCGCCTTCACCTCATTCAACATTCATTCAATTCGACCTGCGAAGCTTCTTTTCCTTTCACCACAATCTCATCACATAGTCTGGCTTGTAGGCACTTCCGTCTTCAGAATTATCTTCCTCATCAAAATCTCAGGTCTGTAAACCTCACGTAGGTTACCAGCACTTGGCCTACAGTGTTTTATTACGTCGTGATAGGCTATTCGTCTTCAAAGCCTATAATTTCAACAAGCTCTGCCTAACCGAATTAGGCTCTTCAAAGTGTCCTCGATACCGTTCAAGCTACTCACGCATTTATGACCGCAGTTTGACCTATTCAGTTACTGTAACAATATCGTACTTTCATTACCCCAGTTATTATTTGCCTAATTACTTATTATTGTGTGTTCAATACCGTATATCTCATTACCTTAATTTGTGTTTCTTGTCATTATTGTATCACTTAACTCTTGCTGTATAAAAACCATTCCTTATTACTAATAATCATTCATTGTAATATTGCATAAATTCAGTATAAATAATTGTTAATCACTGTAAACAAATAATTCATTTATTTTTATAATTAATCGAAAAACCACAAAGTCATTTCTATCTCCTCATTAAAATATCGTTTGTTTGGCTGAAAGATCAAACTGGTGATCCAATGTCATTTCTATTTTAATTCATATATTATAGTGAGCCTACCGTTGGACCAGTGTGTGTGTGTGTGTGTGTGTGTGGTGTGTGTGTGTGTGTGTGTGTAATTGAATTTTTATTATGGAAGAACCACTTTCATTCAATAAGGAAGTGAAGAACGTGCAAAACAGATGATGGAACGTCGTATATAGGTCCTTCGAGCCCATCACCCACCAAAAACCTTTTTGCAACATGTCTATGTGCACTGTGTCATCGTATAGGTACCATATGTAAGGGGTTAAGGGTTGGGGATTGTTAAGCGAGTCGCTCTATGCACGCGCGGAACCCCGAAACGACTGGCGGCCGCATTCCGTAGTCAAAGACCATAAAACAAAGTCTGAAGAAATCGCGTTTCCGCAGGATGTAATTGGCCAATTCCAGACTGGATTGGGGGCGACTCAGAAGGACGTTATAAAGCCAGGCAAGAAGTCATCTATTGCGCATGCGCCCGCAAGGTCCATGACGGACGCTTTTGTTTTTTTGTTACGAGAAAGAGTTTCAAAACGAATACGAAAATAAAACCGAATAGCGAATACAAATTCATTCCATTATATTTATGAAATGGTGTTCCTACAGTATTTAAATGGCTGGCGGGGGGTAAATAAGGTCCGCTCGCGATCTCTCGCGAACCTATACATCTACACTATGGCCCACCATTCGCGTATACGCAGGCCTAAAACGAAGCGAAACCTATCCTAAATAAATAGGGAAAGAAGATAATTTTTAATCATTTGGAGATGCTTAAAATGTGAAGAGAAACCTTTATTCTCGAGGCCTTCTGAGACCCACTTGAGAGCGCGGAATGAAGAGATGCCTCACGAGAAGAAAATGAGACAGAGACAAAAAGATACGAGATTTTTTCGACAGATAAGAAAAAGTGATGATGATCTGAAAGTAAAAAAGGAGACAAATAAAAAGTAATGGGAACAAAAAATAAAAAATTTATACAAACTTTGAATAAAATTATAATTATTTTTCAATACAAGAAAAATAAATTACAAATAAGTAAACAAATGTCGGAGGGGGGTGGGCCCCAACGCTTTAATAACTAAATATAATGAGAAATAAAAAACAACAACAAAAAACCCTTCGTACGCCATTCAGAGAAACAATAACTGCATAGTGGTCCCCATGCCCCACCACGAAAGAAAAAAAATAAGCCTTACATATTCCCTTCTGTGTCTCGTATAAATGAAGAGCTTTTTTGATAACAGATTGGAAATTAAAGCTGACGTAAGCAAATATTATAGCGCAGAATTTTTGTCCACGATATGTTGGTTGGTTACTACAACCATTCAGGAACGAGCGATAAAAAATCTACAAACAAAAAAGTATAACAAAAATAAAAATAAAAAACAACACAATAGGATCAACTTAAGATTAAGATCATTAATTTTTTTTTAAAAAAAGAAATCACAAAAAACACGTTATCGGGATTTAGAGTTTTATCAGCTGCGATGCAATATGTTGTACAATGACAACCGCACCTCCGTATTTGGACCAATCAGCGATCAGCTTTTGTAAGAAGGGAATTTTTTCCACTTTATTTTGATTCTCTTTTCTTTTGTTAAAGGATTAAAAACAAAATAGAAAAAAAGAGCATCTTAATGCGTCATCAAAATAAAAGAGGGTGTTTAAGCGAAAATGCAGGATTAGAATTCATTTGGCAAGAAGATACCAAAAGCTTCTCTTCTCTTATTATCTCGTTTATTTATTTATTTATTTATTTATCTAATCTTTCTATCTGTTTACATAATTATTATAACTTACATTCTATAGCATTTTTAGTGTTTATCTGTCTGATAATATCGAGAGAGAAGTTGCAATGGCTGCAAAATGAGCAAAACCCAACGAATACCTCCAGTCAATGAAAGAGACGCAGAAACCACAATTATCCCATTCGTTGGTGGGTATTTAAGCGTAAATAAAGCTGCCCTGCGGCCAAAATCAGGCCAAATAACAAACGAGTACGTTCGGCGGGGCAAAAAAAAATATCCTCACTTGACAATCGCACTACGAAGGAAGAACACAAGAATAAAAAGTCAACGAAGGAGGAGAAAGAGGAGACAGGATAAACAGAGTTTCTCCAAGGCGTCACAGTGCCATCCGCGAAGCAGCCTCACAGACGAGTGTAATTGGCACCAGGGGAGAGGGGTGGGGACCGCCACTGACGCTCACCCAAAATTTTCTTGGTTCGATTCGAGAAGTAGGAACAAAAGACAGTGAATAGCGACGCTGACTGAAAACGCGTAATTGGCGCTTCCAGAGAACGAGGGAGGGGAGGGTGGGTTAGGCTACGGGGAGAGCGATGGGGTGCCTGGTAATTAGGGTCCACAGGAAATGTGCTAAAAGTGCCCACATAATAAAGTCTCTCTGTGTGTGTGTGTGTGTGTGTGTGTGTGTGTGTGTGTGTGTGTGTGTGTGTGTGTGTGCGCGCGCTAGTTTAAGAAGGCTTTATTACAGCCTTAATAAGATGTCTGAATGCAAAAGCAAACCGCAAACAAATGCAAGTTCTAAACTATGCCAAACTTACATAATTGCAACACCAATCTCGGACACGTTTTTAAAAAACTAAACGAGAATCTACGGTATACGCATTGCCATAGAAACGCAATGTATGTGTATATATACCTTTACAATTTACCCTGAGTTCATTACTTAGTCCGTACTGCAATTATACATTTCGTACTTACCGGAGTACACGTACACTTTACGCAGTTCCACACCCCAAAAGGTGGTCCCAGGTCCGGACTCCAGGTAGTGTTGAGAGCGTATCTCACTCCCCCCAAACGACATTCTGAAAATAAAAATGGAAATATTTCATCTTAAAATAAACTTCGGATCAATGTGACAATTTCACATTCCTTGCCCCAATCCAATGCCCACGCAAAAATGCCCGCTAACCTATATAATAGTGGTTCCTTCTAAGTACTTTAATTTAACAACCTTCGGACGCGCAATGCAGGATGCTGTGGAATACCTCGCAGAGCACGACGAAGAATGCAATCCAATTACCTCTTTTCATGTAAGTTGCTATTAAAACCGATGATGAAACGCGCTCGTGATGACGTCACAGTTAGTTAAAAGGACTTTTAGTTTTATTAACTATTTAACTGAAACTAAACTAAAATTTCCCAACAAATTTTCATTCCCTCATCATTCAACACTCCGAGGAAGAGTGATGAACAGTCGCTGATGAATCGAGATATTCATTACTCCTTTATTAAACAGTTTTAAATTAAACTTCAGTAAAAAGTACTTAAAGTAATACAATGAAATTAATAATAATAATAATAATAATATTTATTATTATTAAGTAAATAAATTAAATAAATAAATAAATAACTATGAAAGTTATCTTTTCTTGTGCCAATAAACTTTTCATTTTAATTTCATTTTCATATATATCCAGAAGCCAGAGTCAAGGAGGGACCACCTTTATGTAAGAGAGGGGGGGGCAAAATGTTATATTTTTTGAGGGCGGGGAGAATAGTTAGATTATATCAGGTTGGGTTACGTAACGTTAGGTTAACGATTTTATAATATAGGTTTGCTTAAGTTTGGTTGCTAGTGTCGCTGAAATTTCGCGTCGATGACACATGTAGCTGCCCAGCCCAGCTGCTCAGCTTCTGCTCCCGCCAAATTTGACGGGCAGAAAGGATTAGACATGCGTGCCCACTTTTCTATTATATATACACACACACACACACACACACAATGTAAACAAAACTGAAAAGTATGTAGTATAAATTGATTAAAGCAAATAGTATACTTTCTCACTGTGCTCTTGCTGCTGTTCCTACTAAACCAGAAAAAAGGTTTCCCCCAAAACAATTCTATTTATATCTTGTGATCACGGGTAATTCATAATATTAATGAGGTCCACAAGGAAAATGAAACAAGGTCATAAAATTATACTCGAACGAAGTCTCGGGTTTCTTCTCCCGAGACAGAAACACATACATACATACATATTATTCGCCAACCAATTTTTTTTTTGATAGATTAATATACTTAAGGTATATATGGTATTGGGGGGGGGGGGTATATATACTTTTGGCGTCACGCGTTTTACACGGTCATATTATTTAACAATAATAATACCAAAACATGAATACTAGTTTTCTCAGCGACGGACAATTAACGCGTTAAAATTATTACCAATATATAAATAAGGGCTTGAAGTGCGTTAAACACTTACGATTAATATATCAGTATATAGAAAGGCATAACATGTGGCAATAAAGATAGGTTAAAAATTAAAAAAAAAAGGTTTATTCTTACTGAAAAGACCTCGTAACTTACAACGAGGGTTTGCTTTATTTGAGATTTTACAGGCCAAAATCGGTTCGCCATCTTTAGTAGGTGTGTCTTGTGGTGTGCTTATTACACACCATATAAAGGACTTAAGCAAGGCATAAGTATATAAATGTCTATCAAATCGGCCGTCTTTCTTAACCTTACAAATATTCGGTCTAGCCACATTTAAGTGTGCATGCTTGTATCATATTTGCGCGCATGCGTTTGTAAATACGTACGTACGTACGTGTGATCGAAAAATCTATTACAAAACCCAATGATTGATGAAGAGTCAAGGGGTAGGGGTAGGGGTAGGGGTAGGGGTAGGGGTGGGGAATTTCAAATTGTATTTGTCCCTTCCGTAAACAGATTACTAGAGAGTATAGAGACTTAATTAAAACATTCGAGGCAACATCTGTACAAGTTTTTCATATATATATATATATATATATATATGTGGAGAACAGTTTTAGAGACTAAAACAACTGAAGAAATGCTAACAACCTTGGAAGAAAAAACGCTGAGAATTTTAGAAAAATATGCTCCGAAATCACAGCCAAATGGAGAGAGGAGCTGGCTGGAAAGGCAAAAGAGATGAATATTTCGCAAAAGAAAGAGTGGGGGTGAAGTTAGGCAACTGCGGAGATAATGCCAGGAAAGTAATACAAGAAAAACTGGAGGGTATCGATAGGGAAATACAAGCCCTGATTAAGGACCATACAGAGACGGAAGAGGAAAAGGCGGTAGAAGCAATAAAGGAAAATCCAAAATACTTCTACAGCTATGCGAAAAGGAAAACAAAAACGCGCGCCGCTATTGGGCCTTTAAGGAACACAAAAAGCGACAAATCGATACCTGACATAGATGCATTCTTTGAAGAGAAATTGCAAGGAGAATGTATAACCGACTTTGATTTTACCACAGAAGATGTAACGAGAGCTATAGGACAAATGAAACCACATTCAGCTGCAGGTCCAGACAATTGGAACGTATTATTGATTAAGAACTGTAAAAATTAAATAGTTACACCTTTATACTGGATATGGAGAAGATTCCTAGACACTGGGGAAATACTGAGCATCTTGAAAAGAGCAAACATTGCCACTATATATAAAGGAGGGGACAGATCTCAAGCGAAAAACTATAGACCAGTGTCATTGAGGTCCCACCTCACCAAAGTATTTGAAAGAATGGTTAGAGAGAAAATTTATGATTTCTTGGAGACACTGGAAAGATTCAACGAAAATCAGCATGGATTCCGCTCAGGTAGACCATGCCTATCACAACTAATAGAACACTACAACAATATCCTAAATGCATTGGAAGAAAATGATAACTACGATGTCATATACACGGATTTTGCTAAAGCTTTCGACAAAGGTGATCACGGTATAATAGCACATAAACTGAAATATGTGGGAATGACAGGCAAAGTGGGAAAATGGATCTAGAACTTCCTCAGAGAACGTCTACAGGTCGTCAAAATTCAAGGTATATCATCAGAATCGGAAGTACAGAGCTCAGTACCACAAGGTACAGTACTGGCCCCAGTCCTGTTCATTATCATACTAACAGACACAGACAGCGGAGTAAACAGCAACAGTATAGTAACATCCTTTGCAGACAATACAAAGATCAGCAGAAAAATCAGCGATGTAAATGAAGTGGAGACCTTGCAGAGGGGACACGAACAAAAATATACAAATGGTCAGAAGACAACATGACATTTAACACCGAGAAATTTCAGCTCTTGAGATATGGTAGAAAAGGGGAACTTAAACAGACTGCATATTATGCTCCAGATAGACAGGAAATTCAGAGAAGCACGAAAGCGATCGATCTGGGGGTAATAATGACCGATGATGCGAAATTCTAAACACAAAATCAGATAGCGATAAATAAAGCAAAAAGAATCGCGGGACAGGTACCAAGAACGTTCAAAAGAAGGGACAGGACAGTAATGATTCCCCTGCTAAAAACTCTAATTATACCAAAACTTGAACAATGCTCAGTTTTGACGTTCCACATAAAAAGGAAGAAACTAATAAACTAGAAGAAACTCAGACATTTCACAATAAAGACTGATGGTTGCAAAGAGCTCAACTACTGGAAAAGACTACGTAAACTAAATCTGTACTCCCTGGAAAGAAGAAGAGAGCGGTACACCATAATCTACATATGAAAAATGATCGAAAAACTGGTCAAACCTCAAACTAAACCCAATTACCATTCAAACAACGCTGGAAAATAGGAAAGACAGGATGTGTATTGTTCCCAAATTAAAGGCCCGACAAGGGACCTCCTCAACACCGAAGGAAAATAGCTTGGTTGTCAGGAGGCCAAGACTTTTTAACCAGCTTCCAAAGAACCTCAGAAACGTTACAGGGGTCAAAGTTGAAGTCTTCAAGAGAAGACTAGATGCCTGGCTCAGGACGGTACCAGATGAGCCGGATGTACCTGGCTATGTACAGTGGAGCGCGCAAGAAAGCAACTCGCTCCTCTACCAAGCCAGATCTAGAGGCGGGGCCCACCAGCTTGATCTTCGTGTGAAGAGACCAACGAGGTGTGTACACACACACACACACACATATATATATATACATATATATATAAATATATAATATTATATATATATATATAAAAGTTTATTAAACCATGCACCGCGTGTACACATACATAAATTTTCTTTCTTAAATTTTTTTTTTAAGAAGACTGTTTTGCTGTTCATTTTGGTGTTAAATGAGAAATTGAAAGGGAAAAGCCTTTGTGTACTTCTCAAACCAAGTCTAAAGACAGAATGAAGACGTTAAAATTATTTATTACGGTCAGTACACTTCATCCTTGAACTTATTTCAGGTCAGACTATGATGCCACACCATAGGCATTCCTTGGCACTCGACACTGGATGCCATAATACCTTGGCATCTCCGAGCAAAAATTTTGGCACTTAATATGTACATACGGTACAACCATCGCGAGATAATTTCAAACGCTTATTTTAGCGCTATTCAAATTTTTAGCCATAGATAAACCAATATATATATTATATATATATAATATATATATATATATATATATTAGGATGAATTTCACGACTAACACGTGTAAAGAATCAATGATGTAAACTCACAGGAAAAAGAAAAATGATTCTAAGGCTTTTCGTGTGTTCAGAAGTACACCTCATTCCCTGACGAGGTGTACCTCTGAATACACGAAAGGCCTTGGAATCATTTTTCTTTCTCCTAGTGGTTTACACACACACACATATATATATATATATACAGTATAATCAATAAATTTAAGTACAAACGTGCTTTTTAACCTTGTCCTTAGTTACATGCCGCGATGTTTCATTTCAACAGCTTTTCTTACTATTATAATTTTTTATTTTTCAAAAACACGCAATTATTAAAAGTATATTTTGTTCTGTGTGAAAAAATAATAATTTTGTCCGATCATAAAAATAATGAGGTGACTTCTTAACAAAAATAATTATATTATTAATAAGCTTGCCATTATTCATATATATATATAATTATATATATATATATATATTTATTATATGTATAAAATTTGGCCCTTAAGCTT
Organism: Bathynomus jamesi; assembly: GCA_023014485.1. Lineage (NCBI taxonomy): Eukaryota > Metazoa > Arthropoda > Malacostraca > Isopoda > Cirolanidae > Bathynomus > Bathynomus jamesi. Next base: position 755,325 of record JAJOZX010000797.1, read on the forward strand.
TAGGCTTTACTTGGCTCTTAATTAAAAATGAAACAGTTATTATTAATAATATATAAATCATGAATAAGAATTATTAATTAGGGTATGTATTAATTTTAAATTATTATTACTAATATAAAATAAATAAAGTCATTATTGAAGGTATGATACCAATACTATACGAAGAAATCAATATTAGACACGAGACATGAACAATAACGAGTAACGTACATTTAATCCTTGGTTTTTATTAGTATTCCATTATTAATCGCGATTTTAACTTGGTTTTAAACGAATTTACATTATTTTTTTATAACGGCATTTAAATCATTCCATAGTCGCGATCCAATGAAAATGGGTAATTTTTTGAGATGAAGACGATCTAAATTGAGGTATTATAACGCGCTTTCATCTATTTCTGGTCTGATACGAGCGCATTTCTTGACCAGTTACAAACTATTTATCCATTGTAAGTTAACGCTTTTGTTCTTACACTCGTAAATAAAACTGAAATATGCCAATTTGAATACATCATTGAGCTTTAGTAGTTTTAGTTCTTGATCAGTCCAGTGCATTATTTAAGGAAATCAGCATCAGATAATAACCTTATTACTCGTTTTTGGATGACAAAGATACTGTTTAAAGCGTTGTTAGCGGAATTTCCCCAAACGAGGGAGAAGTACGTTATACAAGGAAATTCAGGAGAGAAAACTGAAAGCTAGTTCACCACAGATGTTAGTGAAATGGAAGGAAAGGGTGGTGGTGAACACCGAAATCTCCTAAATTGTCAGCTTTACATAATGCAATGGGGAAAGCAACACGATTCTAAATACACCGATTCAATAAATCTATCATTATTTATTGACTTATCATCAAATCAAGAATTATGGAAAAACTCAAGGCGTCTATTTACTTTTGTCAACAATATAGTACAGGGCTATTCAAAATGATTCATCCGATTTCAACTGAGAATACTTCCGTACCTATCAACCGTGCATCAACTGGGCATACACCACATGAAAGAGGAAATCTCCGAGTTTTACAAGATCACCGCGAGAGGGCTCCAAAGTCACGCCGTGGCCTAGCCTAGCAACAAACAGTCAGTGTGAAAATGGCGTCCGCACAGCAGAAGGCGTTTTGTGTGTTGCAGTTTTCGAGCTGTAAATCGGTAGTCACAGTGCAGCGTGAGTTTCGTCGACGTTACAGAACAGATCCACCGGGTGCTCAGAGCATCCGTCGGTGGTATCGGCAGTTCGAGGAAACAGGATGTTTGTGTAAAGGCAAGTCCACAGGACGACCGCGCGTGTCTGAGGATTGGTCGCAGTGGGCCCCATGACTTGGTGCTCCACAGCTGGCCCCCTAGGTCGCCGGATCTTACACCGTGCGACTTCTTCCTTTGGGGGTACGTTAAGGATACTGTGTACGTGCCACCGTTGCCCACATCTTTGGATGAGCTCCGAACTCGCATGTTACTGCGTAGAGTCAGTGACAACGGACATGCTGGAGCGAGTATGGGAGGAATTCGACTATCGTGTCGACGTTGCTCGTGTAACTAGGGGAAGTCACATAGAGCATTTATGAGGAGACAAAATTTGGACAGTTTTCTTTTGGTTGATGTATCACAAATCACTCTGTATTTGTAACATTAAAAAATATTCTCATTTGAAATCAGGTGAATCATTTTGAATAGCCCTGTACTATATATATATATATATATATATATATATATATATATATATATATAATAATGAACAGGAACACCAGAGAAAATACAAACATCCTTCAAGGTTTAATAGTACCAACGTTTCGGAATGCACTAATTCCATCTTCAGGGCTAAAACAATAAAATTCCAAATCACATACAAAATTACAAAATACAAATTGCTTAATAACATTTAAAATAAACTTAAAAAAAAAAATTATAAAAAGTAGCTAAGAAAATGTAAAACATTAAAACTAAAAGGTAATAAATGTGAAGTTAAAAGTTAAAATTATAAAAAGTAAAAGCATTAAAACTGAAATGTAAATAAAATAAACTAGTACCTTAACCAAAAACATAGCAGATCTATCGATGATTCGTCAGAATTTAGGTCTGGTTTTAGTTTATAAATAAACAGAGACTCCATAATTTTAAGCTTAAGGTCAGAGCTTCCAGCAGCAAGTACGGTGAAATTAGACTGTGAAATTGGGTGGTATTGTTGTGCGAGTGATTACGTATTATGAGAGAATTAGGTGGTTTGCCAAGGGGTAAATTTGTACGGACCGATTTACCGAGATGTTCGTAAATACGAGATTTAATGTCTTTTAGTTTTACCTATATATGACCCATACAGTGGTCACACTTGTATTGATAAACTATAGATGACTTAAGAAGTGTAGGAATAACATCCTTGTATTTAAATAAATGGTAATCGATTTAGACGGGGTGAATATAATTTTTATACACAGTTGTGGGTAGAATTCCTTGAGCAATTTTAAAAGTTTATTTCTAATGTTAAAACTTGAGGTTCCCATATAGGGCAAAGTGAAATACAGGATATCTTTGGGGACTGTAATTAAGTTTCTAGTTGTAGGGCTTATTAGTCTATTTAAGGTTCTGCCTATTGTAGTCTCGACCAGTCTAGAAGGGAAATTATTCTTGGCAAGGAGTTTTCGGATGAAATCTAGTTCATCGTGTAGTTTGAAGTAATCTGAACAGATATTGAAAGCTCTATTGGTCAGAGTCGAGATTAAATTTTCGTTTGAAACCTAAAGGATAAAGGAAGAAAGTTCATAGTAAGATTGGTAAATGTCGGCTTTCGGTAAACGGAAGTTTCAAAAGAGGAATTAGTTTTTATTATCTTAATGTCCAAAAAGGACAGAGAGCTATTAGATTCAACTTCTGAAGTAAATTGAATGTTAGGGTGCTTAGAATTAAGGTAATTACGATAATAATAATAATCTTTTTAATAATACTGATACTGTGCAGGGTTTTAATAGAGGCCAAATGAAAGAACTATTAAAATTTTCCGTGGAAGACCTTATATTTATATTCAACGGTGAATATTTTAAACAGACTGAAGGTGTTCAAATGGGTCTGCCTCTTGGTCCCACCTTAGCTAACGCGTTTCTGTGTCATCATGAAGTCAAATGGTTGAATGAGTGTCCTTCCAACTTTAAACCGGTTTTTTATAGAAGATATATTGATGACACTTTTCTCCTGTTTAAATCACCAGACCATATCCCTTTGTTTCGTAATTACCTTAATTCTAAGCACCCTAACATTCAATTTACTTCAGAAGTTGAATCTAATAGCTCTCTGTCCTTTTTGGACATTAAGATAATAAAAACTAATTCCTCTTTTGAAACTTCCGTTTACCGAAAGCCGACATTTACCAATCTTACTATGAACTTTTCTTCCTTTATCCCTTTAGGTTTCAAACGAAATTTAATCTCGACTCTGACCAATAGAGCTTTCAATATCTGTTCAGATTACTTCAAACTACACGATGAACTAGATTTCATCCGAAAACTCCTTGCCAAGAATAATTTCCCTTCTAGACTGGTCGAGACTACAATAGGCAGAACCTTAAATAGACTAATAAGCCCTACAACTAGAAACTTAATTACAGTCCCCAAAGATATCCTGTATTTCACTTTGCCCTATATGGGAACCTCAAGTTTTAACATTAGAAATAAACTTTTAAAATTGCTCAAGGAATTCTACCCACAACTGTGTATAAAAATTATATTCACCCCGTCTAAATCGATTTACCATTTATTTAAATACAAGGATGTTATTCCTACACTTCTTAAGTCATCTATAGTTTATCAATACAAGTGTGACCACTGTATGGGGTCATATATAGGTAAAACTAAAAGACATTTAAAATCTCGTATTTACGAACATCTCGGTAAATCGGTCCGTACAAATTTACCCCTTGGCAAACCACCTAATTCTCTCATACGTAATCACTCGCACAACAATAACCACCCAATTTCACAGTCTAATTTCACCGTACTTGCTGCTGGAAGCTCTGACCTTAAGCTTAAAATTATGGAGTCTCTGTTTATTTATAAACTAAAACCAGACCTAAATTCTGACGAATCATCGATAGATCTGCTATGTTTTGGTTAAGGTACTAGTTTATTTTATTTACATTTCAGTTTTAATGCTTTTACTTTTTATAATTTTAACTTTTTAACTTCACATTTATTTACCTTTTAGTTTTAATGTTTTACATTTTCTTAGCTACTTTTTATAATTTTTTTTTTAAGTTTATTTTAAATTGTTATTAAGCAATTTGTATTTTGTAATTTTGTATGTGATTTGGAATTTTATTGTTTTAGCCCTGAAGATGGAATTAGTGCATTCCGAAACGTTGGTACTATTAAACCTTGAAGGATGTTTGTATTTTCTCTGGTGTTCCTGTTCATTATTAAACTGCGTTTTCCACGCCACCAATCAATAGCCGATATAATCACCAAACGCTATGGAAGACCAGCATTGCACATGTATAGAAGACTTGAAAAACTTGACTACAAGGCTAGAAAACTTCAGTGTGATTTGCGGTTCCTTACTTGCTGCAGAAACCAGGGTTTGATTCCTGGCTTTTTGAGGTTCAAACTTAGTAACTTTCATTTACAAAAAAGTGAAACCTATAGGAACTGTCAAAAACAATTACTAGATGCAGAAATTAAATTTAAGAAAAGGCTCATTAATGAATGTAATCGGGATCTTAATCGGTCTACTTGTGATTTTAAGTCTCTGGTGTCTGGTATAGATTCAACACATCTTTTGAACGTCATTCAGACGGGCAATTTGAAATGTATTGCAAGGGTGAATTTTGTTCAGAACAGGAAACTCCAAAAATTAGGATATAATACGAGTAATAATCTAGCAGCTAATGATCTCATCTTTAATTATTCTTCCAAAGTTCTCAGTGATATTCAAAAATCTGCCCTTTGTAAAGGCCTGAAATTCTCTCTTACTCCAAAGAAACTTAATTTTTACAATTATTTCCTCAACTTTGAGTTATTTTTTAAGGACCTTTTTAAACATTCATTCTTTGACCCACATAGTAAAGGTTTTAACTTTTTATCTAATAATTTACGTAATTTAGCTTTTACTTCATTTTATGCTTTTAACCCTTATGGCAATAGATCTAATATGGAGGTGGAAGAGTTTCAAAGTCTAAGAAATCTGTCTTTGGACAAGTCATTGGTGGTTACAAGACCAGACAAAGGCAATGGCGTTGTTCTTTTGGACAGGAATGTTTATGTTGATAAAATGTTAGATATTTTAAATGATGCAACTAGATTTACTAAAGTAACTGGTGACATTTTTGCTTTAATTTTAAAACAGGAAGATAAAATTAATAGGTATCTTAGAAAACTTAAATCTAATAATATAATCTCAGACACGGTTTTTACTAAATTATTTGTTTCTGGATCCAGCCCAGGCATTATGTATGGACTCCCTAAAATACACAAACCTAATTGTCCGCTTAGGCCAATTTTATCGGCTCTAGGAACTTTTAGTTATAACCTTTCAAAATTCTTGGTTCCCATACTATCACCTATAACTTATAATTTGTATACAGCACGGGATTCTTTTTCTTTCGTTAGAGAAATTACCTCATTAAATAATAATTCTTACACAATGGCTAGCTTCGATGTAAAATCTTTATTTACCAATGTGCCTGTTGCAGAAACTATTGATATATGTATTGATAATCTTTTTAATAATACTGATACTGTGCAGGGTTTTAATAGAGGCCAAATGAAAGAACTATTAAAATTTTCCGTGGAAGACCTTATATTTATATTCAACGGTGAATATTTTAAACAGACTGAAGGTGTTCAAATGGGTCTGCCTCTTGGTCCCACCTTAGCTAACGCGTTTCTGTGTCATCATGAAGTCAAATGGTTGAATGAGTGTCCTTCCAACTTTAAACCGGTTTTTTATAGAAGATATATTGATGACACTTTTCTCCTGTTTAAATCACCAGACCATATCCCTTTGTTTCGTAATTACCTTAATTCTAAGCACCCTAACATTCAATTTACTTCAGAAGTTGAATCTAATAGCTCTCTGTCCTTTTTGGACATTAAGATAATAAAAACTAATTCCTCTTTTGAAACTTCCGTTTACCGAAAGCCGACATTTACCAATCTTACTATGAACTTTTCTTCCTTTATCCCTTTAGGTTTCAAACGAAATTTAATCTCGACTCTGACCAATAGAGCTTTCAATATCTGTTCAGATTACTTCAAACTACACGATGAACTAGATTTCATCCGAAAACTCCTTGCCAAGAATAATTTCCCTTCTAGACTGGTCGAGACTACAATAGGCAGAACCTTAAATAGACTAATAAGCCCTACAACTAGAAACTTAATTACAGTCCCCAAAGATATCCTGTATTTCACTTTGCCCTATATGGGAACCTCAAGTTTTAACATTAGAAATAAACTTTTAAAATTGCTCAAGGAATTCTACCCACAACTGTGTATAAAAATTATATTCACCCCGTCTAAATCGATTTACCATTTATTTAAATACAAGGATGTTATTCCTACACTTCTTAAGTCATCTATAGTTTATCAATACAAGTGTGACCACTGTATGGGGTCATATATAGGTAAAACTAAAAGACATTTAAAATCTCGTATTTACGAACATCTCGGTAAATCGGTCCGTACAAATTTACCCCTTGGCAAACCACCTAATTCTCTCATACGTAATCACTCGCACAACAATAACCACCCAATTTCACAGTCTAATTTCACCGTACTTGCTGCTGGAAGCTCTGACCTTAAGCTTAAAATTATGGAGTCTCTGTTTATTTATAAACTAAAACCAGACCTAAATTCTGACGAATCATCGATAGATCTGCTATGTTTTGGTTAAGGTACTAGTTTATTTTATTTACATTTCAGTTTTAATGCTTTTACTTTTTATAATTTTAACTTTTTAACTTCACATTTATTTACCTTTTAGTTTTAATGTTTTACATTTTCTTAGCTACTTTTTATAATTTTTTTTTAAGTTTATTTTAAATTGTTATTAAGCAATTTGTATTTTGTAATTTTGTATGTGATTTGGAATTTTATTGTTTTAGCCCTGAAGATGGAATTAGTGCATTCCGAAACGTTGGTACTATTAAACCTTGAAGGATGTTTGTATTTTCTCTGGTGTTCCTGTTCATTATTAAACTGCGTTTTCCACGCCACCAATCAATAGCCGATATATATATTATATATATATATACACACACACATCCGTTTTTTCTATCTAAACCTAAGTTGAGGTCAAATCGTCATTCCCAGGATAACTTACGAACTTTGACAGGAAAGGGAATGAATTCTTATTCAAAACACTTCTACATGCTGGAAAAAAAGCACCAAATCCTTCGGGAATGTCCCTCCAAGGCTCCAATGAAGATGGACAAACTACAAACTACAAAATGAGAACAAAGAAATAACTGCAAGGCGGGGTGTGTGTGTGTGTGTGTGTGTGTGTGTGTGTGTGTGTGTGTGTGTGTACTGAGTAGACCTACCGCAAATATTACACCTAAAGCTCGCTAGCGTGACCTGCATGCGAGAGATGGAAGCGATAGAACGTAGTATAAGAACGAGAGCCGTGGCCCAACCGATTGACGGCGGGTGAAAACCTGCCTTAAGAGGGCTTTTTACAAGGAAATCACGTCCAGCCGCGTTTGTTAACCAACACACTATCAATTCAAGCACATACGCTCGCTAAATGCAATAAATCAAGGCACCGTTGGTAGATTTAAATATTTCTAATTTAAGAGTTTCTATGATGCTGTTTGTTACGTAGGAACTGCGTTAAGAAATGTGTTCAGTGCCGTTTGGTGATCCAATTAAAGAAGGGTGGAAGGCTTTACACATATACACACACGCGCATCTCCGCATAAGCGAGATACCGACATACCTCAAATACGAATTAACTTATCACTCCCTTTTCTATTCGATGGTACTAAGGTCAAATGTTTCAGACGCAATTGAAGGCTCGAACGGCAGTTTCTGTTAAATTATTATTAAATAGTGAGGTACTATCTAATCTAATCTAACTTAACCAGGACTAACATTTTTTTTTCCGACAATAAAATATTTTTTAGGGTTTTAAAATTAATTATTAATGTTCCGAGGTATCAAAAGTGATACTTCTCCAAAAATACCGCACTACATCCATGAATTATCACACACTCGACCTCATTTATGCCCAGTTGCGCGCGCGTACGTACGCACGCAAACAAGCACACACATACACGAATCACTTACGCAACTAGGAAGAAAAACATTCTTTTAATATATGAAAGAATTCTTAGAGGCAAAATTGTTAAACAGGACCAAAAATTAGCAGTACATATATATCTACAGTACGCAATAATATCTAGATACATATGCATAGTACAGTAATACACCTAAACGACATAGTCATCACAAACCCACAAACATTCAGCGCTGGTATACGAGCCACAAGGTTATTACTCAAAGTTTATGGGAACTTTTTCCTTTTTGAGTGACGACACTTTGTACAACAAAGAAGCAAAACTAAATCGTCTGCAGATAATTACTTACTTTCCTCCATCGATGAAACAAAATGTGCGCAAATTCCTTTCAAACATCGATTTTCGTCAAAAAATTGAGGTTAATAATAAGATAAATAAGAAATTATCATTATTATAACAGCCTGCTTACGCCTTCATAATCAGAGTAGCGGACCATAATAATTTAATAATGGAGGAAGGGCGAGCTTTAATACGGAGTCCAACGTCTTAATATATAAAATATATATTCTCTTCCCCGAAACGAGACAGATTTATGAAAAATATTCACTACAATGAATTTTTCACATTCAGATATTACGCATTCTCTATAACCTCTCCTTCAGTACGTAGCTATCTGAAATCGGTTGATGGGTGCAAACGTAACGTGTTGTCAACAATCGTCTCGCCAAGGTATGCAAGTACGTTCAGCGAAGCATTTCCGCCAAAATTAAACTAATTTTAAATTATATTTGATAGAAAGAAAGCCAAAGAGTTGTTACCGTTTGCGTGTCTTTAAATGCTACTATGCAACATTATCTGTCTGTCTATCTATCTGTATAAAATTAGATCACTGTAAATGTCAGACGCGGTTCTATATTTGTATTATAATGTTGTATGATAAGTGGATATAGATTACAGACTTAGTTTAAGTTTCATTATTAATAATAATATAGGCGTATACCCAGTTATAAGTCATACTATTAATGTCAATTTACTCCATACAAGGCTTAAATCCATTCTCTTTAGATCACGAATCAGACACAGCTCCCAAGAAGCAAATTAATTCGAATTCTCTTAAATATAAATTCCTCCTATCAAGGATTCTTCTCGCTTTTAGGCTGTAGATGAGATTGTGAGAATGATGCGAAGCATCAAGAATAATCCTTACACCCTTCCAAAAGCATTCTGTAGGTCAAGCGCGCGGACCACCCCTTTCTGGGTTGGGCTCGATGGAGTAGAGAATTGCTCTCTCCCCCTCCCTCCCTCCCTCCCTCTCTCTCTCTCTCACCCGGTCGCTGCAATTGTTAAGTATCATATTTCCTTTGTTGTCAGATTAAAGAGTTTGGGTGCTCCGAGACAAAACTTTTGCCTTTTCTCGCACGAATAATGCATTCCGTTTCCCTTATTCCGGCGTGCAACTAACTGATTTTATACGACATCAGTCTGAACACGCATACCATGTGTAGAAGGGAGCAGCGGAGATATTTTCACTGAATAAGGCTACACAAACTCATAGACAAGAGCCGTTCCCATTCGCGTAAAGGATTCTTCTTATTCCGGATGCGTTCTTTCTTTCTGAGAAACTGATTCTTCTTTACGTACAGACGTTTAAATACGGAACAATTAGCGTATATTTACATTTAAAAGTTTGAAGAGGCGCGTACGTCGTGAAGTCATTTTCTCTCCTATTAAAAGGGCGGGTAACGTCACCTTAATTAGTTGTCCAGTTTAGTTACTATTTTATTTAATACGCATTAAAGTGTTTGACGCCAGTGTCCCTCATTCTCATGCGGAAGGTGATCCGCCGAGCGAACTAAATAATTAGTCTCCAGGTAATAAACTCTTACCTGAACGGCGTCACCACTTTTTTTGCCAACCAACTTTCATGACGCCAAAGAAATTCTCGAGGCCAAAACTCAATTAAGGCATTTTGACGTCTAAGAATAATATTCTCATTTAAAAAAAAGGTTAATTTTATTCTTAAGTGACGGGTGGTGGTGGTCGAGGACTGATTAAAAAATAGACACGCGTTGTCGACCTTATGAGATTTCATTCCAGATTTATGGAAATCACTTATTTCGGAGAAACGGGGAAATTAAATTTTCCAAATTGAAGTAAAAATTAGGCTGATCAAACAAACATCTCAAATATGGGAGCAATTTAGTATAATAGTACAACAACAACATCAGTACAAAAGTTTTATTATTAAATAACTTTAAATTAGAAAAATCTTTAAAAACGGTAAAATATCCAATTATTTTCAGAAATTTTTAATCCTTAAGTGGTCAATGATATTTTACTGATTTTTATCTGGCTAATGTCAAACGACTTTTTTCAGTTATTTCTTCCATTTCGGTAGCTGAAATAATAATAACAACAACAACAACAAAAAGTAATTTGATTCATCCATTTGTGTTTCGCGAGGCTTTCAAACTGCTCAAACTCCTAAAGTGGCTTCTCTTCGCGGGAAGCCAAACAGATTTTCGCTTTTTAGTTCAATGTAAACCAAAGTTTAAGGAGTAACTCGGATCACTTCATTCATGCCTCCAAACTCAGAAGGAAACTTAATAGTTAGACCGGCCGCACACAGGATCGTCTCGCGATCCTGCGCGCGACCGTTCGTGGTCGCTGATTTTCTTCTTCATTTAAAGGTATAGAATTCCTTCGAGACTTCTTATACAATACTAATGGGCATTCAATCAAATTTAGTAATTCTAACCCGCGTGCCATTTCAAATAGACTGCTTAACCCCTATCCCTCCTAAAATCCAAATACCCATTGATGTTCCCAAGAATGTAGGTCCAGTCACCTTTTCCTCTTATGGTTAACACTAGTTTCACTTTAACAAATCGGAAAACAGCCCAATTTCAAAAACTTTGCTCTTAAAATTTTTTTTTTAAAAAATGAGGTCACAGTTGCAGACTTTATAATTTATAATTTTATAATTTATAATTCACTTACTTCCGAATTTGAGCGTGGCCTAGCACTAGACCACTACGCCAGAGGGGTTATATAATGGAAACTTAAAACATCTGAAACCACGCGTGTGTGAACATTTGAGCCAAATGCTCCGTTCAAACCAAACACTCTCGAAACGAACACGCACCTATAATTCCGTGATCCCGAAACCACTCCTAATCACTACTAACATATAAATCTTATCTTAAGAGAATCGCATCCCAAGCGGGAGTTACACGCAATTTACACAATTTGCATGGTAGTGGAATCTCTTCATATTTGTAAACTTAAACCCAAAACAAATACAAATGAATCGTCAAATGAGATGTGATTTTAGTTTCTAAGTTTTACAACGAACCTCGATAATAATAGTGACTTTTTAACTTCAAAATTTCGTACTTACACGCACATTAGTAAATTTAGCCGTGTTTTAACACGAACTTTTTGCTTGAATACTATAATTTTTAATAATTTAAACTTGTTTTAATTATGAAAAGACTGAAAAAAAATTATATATAATTTTTTCAGTCTTTTCATAATAAAAACAAGTTCAAATTATTAAAAATTATAGTGTATTTATTATTATTTTTTTTGGTACTTTCCTGTTATCTCAGACCCCACACTTAAATTGACAATTGGTTACGTTTAGTCGTGATATTTTTGTTAAAACTAACAAAAATATTACAACTTAAACCTAACCAATCACCAATATATATATATATATATATATATCTATATATATATATATATAATATATATATATATATATATATATATATATATAAAATTTGGTTCTACATAATTTAGGACTCACATTATTAGTTAGAATTTAGGACCGTAAAAGGGAGGATATGCTGGGGTCCGGGATAACAGGAAAGTACCCCGTTTTTTAAAACCACAGATGAGTGTATAACTTCAAACAACTATATTTATAATTTTCATATATATGCAACACTCGCATTAAATTACTTAAGACGTAAAAAAAAACCCATAAGAATTAAATTCCCGAATTATGTCCACCACAAAAAAAAAACAGCTATACATTTAATAAAAAAAATCCTTTCTCAATACGATAAACTTCATTATCCCACATTTTCTCTATAATCATTTTTTTTTTAAATTAAGGTTATGCAAATGTCAGGAAATTTATGCTCGGTATCGATCGAAGAGAGTCATTAAAAAAAAAAAAATAATGCACCTAAGTCTTAATTAATATTAAATTCTGTTTGAAATATGATCATCCAACGTTAATAAATATAGTCCAAAATATTAAAAAATTTCCAGCCCGTTACCATTTTTGGCTCAAACCACGAATATTAGGAACGAAGTTGCATTTATAATTCGAGTTTATTAATTAAAGACGGTACTAAATGTGTGTGTGTGTTTTTCCCAATGCCAGGTAATTTGGCACGGCAGACTGGAAGGTCAGATGAGACGATCGGACTTTCAGTTAAAAAAAAAAATAAATAAAAAAAAATAGCCAGTATTGTAAGTGACAACGCGAGGTGGAGCGTGTGGAAACTGAAGTAATAAGCGCTATACATGTAGTGGACAGCAATATCATTGAGGAAACGGTGACGCTGAAACGCCACCCAGATCGCAGCGCCATCTGGCCGTCGGGGTTAGCGGTAGAAAGAGGAAACTGAGAACGCGTTTTCTATGCAGGACTGAGTAGCTGGGCATCATTAAAGACTCGTTTTTCAAAGTTCCGTTTGTCATTTTTGTATTTTTAATTCTTATGCCCTTTTTCAGAATGAAAAAAGTTCCCTCTCAAATCATCGCCTTTTTTTTTTTTTTTTACTTCAGACTTTGGATGAAATGAAGAATTTTAACGGTTATTTGGATGGAAAAAGTTAATATTACTGTATAAATAATAATTCGAAATAAGTGATTATAACAAAATCTACGACACTCGTTAGAAAATTTCCGAAGTCCTTAAGACTTAAAACATTGCCTACCCAATAAAGTTGAATAGGCCTACTTACTTCATGAATCAAAAGTACGATGAATGAACGGAAAAAATATAATTATTTCAGAATGTGACTGTAACAATCAAAAGCAAAGCTAACGTCTTCTTATCCAAAATACTCCAACGAAAACTAGAGCACACGCCTAACTATCATACAACCGGAATTAATTACTTCAACGAAAGTCAGTACTGAGCGAAAAATAACTGCCCGAATTCGAGAAGGATGTCCTCATAAAGAATCAAATAGTTTGTCGACTATTCGAAGCTGGTGTGCTTCTCCACACTTTATAGTACTCAAATATGTGACAAACGTCAAGAAAAAGTTTTAAGCACATTCAAAAACAAGGCATTTCCTTCAGGCGATTCTCAAATACAGCACTGCCATTCACAATAGACGAAAACGAGTCCATAACATCATTTGGCGCACACACACACACACACACACACACACACACACACAAACTTACAAATTTTCATTTTTTATCTTAATCTAATTTGGCTTAACCTAACCTAACTAACCTTTAAATATCATAATAAAAACTGACGTACTAATTTTGTTTGTATATTACTTACAGTTTTGTAAGAAAAAATAGAAACTGAAAAATAGATTGAATATTAAATCTAAATTATAAGTTCAATGACTGATTTGAAAGTAGATTTTTATTACCAGGATATTAAATTTTAAAAAAAAAAAAAATTCCGACAAAATTTAATTTTCAATTCATTTCAGCTGTTTCGTAAGTGTCGCCATGCCATTAATTTGTGACAATTTGTTTGAAAAAAAAAATTTCCTATTCTACAAGCGTCGTTCTTTACGTTATATATATATATATATATATATATATATATATATAATATAACGTAAAGAACGACGCTTTTGTATAGGAGAATTATCCGCGCAAGATGAGAGCGAAAGAACGAAACAAATGAAAAAATGAGGTACCCACCCGGAATCGAACCCGGGATCTTCCGATTGCCGGTCAGATATAAACCACTACACCACAGGCCTCACCCAAACAAATGCTGTAATTCCTCTACATACGCGTTCTTTACGTTAATTATACTGCGTGTTTGCAGTTATAATATATATATATATATATATATATATATATATATATATAACACTCACAAACTGGACCATTTATATTTTATTAGATTTTTCTGACGCATTTCGAAATATTTGCCAATTCTCTGAAATGTTATGTCCTTCACATAATATCTCCAAATTTCCTATGACCACGCAGGATTTTTATACCTTTCTGACGTTTACTGGTTTTTACGACTTTTACCGACATTCTTCCGATTTTTCACAACTTTTATCGGTGATTTCTAGTCTTTTCACGACTTACCAGGCAGCATTTCCCGATTTTTACGGGACTTTACCGGCAGTTCCCCGATTTTCAGAATCTATAGGGAACATTTGCTTTCCTTTCTTTCAAAAGACCTTTCCACATATTTTATTTCTTCGAAGCGATTGTGACGAGATTTCCAATGATTCCTTTCAATGGGATTCGGCCATTCTTCCCATTCAAATCATGCATCAATGGTTAAGATTAAGTAAAAATCGGAGGATCTTCTCAAAGAAAAGTTCCCAAGACTGAATTCACTTTAAACTTCCATTAAAATATATATATATTATATATATATATATATATATATATATATATATATATATATATATATATATAATATATGAAGGCCGCGAGCCCTGGCTTCTGTCCATGGGCTAGTGGGTAAAAAAAGTAGTGAATACCTAAATTTCTTTGTTAGTGTTTGCGGGTCTCAAAGCCTTCTCATAATTTCCTATGCGCTCATACCCATTTCTTTGGGTATATCTTATTTTCTCCTCTCTTTTCCTTCCAAAGTTCCTTTTCTTTATAAATTAAAAAAATAATATTTTTCCTAATCATTATTTCACGGAGTTCTATTACTTCGGATATACTTTGTATAATATTGTAGTTATTCCCGGCGTCGGTCTCTCTTCACACGAAGGTCAAGCTAGTGGCCCCACCTCTGGGGCTGGCCTGGTAGAGGAGAGAGAGTTGCTCTTTTCCAGGCACACCCGGCACCGTCATGAGCCGCGTGTCTAGTCTTCTTTTGAAGACCAACTTTGACACCACTAATGTTCCTGCTTGAGTAGCTGGTTAAAAAGTCTTGGCTCCCTGACAACCAAGCTATTTTCCTTCAGAATTGAGGGTGTCCTTTGTTTGGCCTTTTAGTTTGGGAAACTACACACACACACACCACCTTTCCTATTTTCCAGTGTTGTTTGAATGGTTACTGGGTTCAGTTTGAGGTTAAGTACCAGTCTTTCTAAATTTATGGTGTATCCCTCTCTTCTTTCCAGTGAGTATAAATTTATGAAATCCTTCCCAGGTAGGCGCAGCCATTAATCTTGGCTGTGAAAAAAAAAATATATATATATTTCATGATGCAGACATCGGTCTTGGGTATGAAACTTTTGTGAATTTCTTCTAGCAGTATTCAAGTTTTGGTACGATCAGTGTTTTTTTCAGCAGAGGGGATCATTACTTTCTTGTCCCTTCTTTTGAACGTTCTCGGTAACCATCTCGTGACGTTTTGCTTTGTTTATCGCCGTCTTATTTTGGGTTTCAAATTTCGCATCATCGGTCATTATGATCCCTAAAATTTTTTGCTTCCTCGCTTCTCTGAATTTCCCGTCTATTTGGGAGCATAATTTGTCTGTTTTATTTCCTCATTTCTTCCGTATCTCAAAAGCTGAAATTTCTTGGTGTTAAATTTCACGTTGTTGATACTTCATTGTCTATGTCTGTCAGCATGATAATGAATAGGAGTTGGACTAATACTGTTCCTCGTGGAAGAGAGCCGCGTATTTCCGATTCTGATAATATACCTTGGATTTTTACAACTTGCCGACATTCTCGGAGGAAGTTGTAGATCCATTTTCCCACTTTGCCCGTTATTTCCGTAAGTTTCATTTTGTGTATTATTATACCATAATCCCACTTGGCGAGTGCTTTAGCAAAATCTGTCTATATTACATTGTAGTTTTCAAGTATGTCTCTGATATTGTTATAATGCTCTATTAGTCGCGATAGGCACTATCTTCCTGATCGAAATCCGTGCTGGTTCTCATTGAATCTTTCCTGTCTCCAAAAAGTCATATTTTCTCTCTCGCTATTCTTTCAAATATTTTGCTTCCTTTATACAGTGTGTCCGTAAAGTCATGGTGGGATTTTAAATAGCTATATTATTGCGACGAAACATGATAATGAGATGAAAAAAAGGCAAATTGAAGAACAACTCTAAAAGAATAACTTTATTTAACGTAGTTCGATATGGGCTCCTCTGGTAGCCCTGCAGACGTCTAGGCGGTGATTCAATTCCAGCCACACACGCCCAAGAACATCAGGAGTGACGGATGCGATAGCTTCCGTGATTCGCTCGTGCAAGTGATGAATATCCCTAATGGGTACACTGTACAGTCTAGGGTGGATCGATTTTACATTTTTTTCGATTTCCATATTCTAATAGAGACAAAAACTTGCGCATGCATGAGAAAATAGCCTCTGCAAAATCTTAGCTTAATAGGTAATCATCTTCTGCCCCCGGCAGAGCGATGAAAATCATATTGTAGTAGTCAAAAACGTATTTTTAAACCCTAGCCTAGAGTCATAAAATTTTGCGTGTGTGTTATTTCATGCCTAAGCAACGATATAAATGCTATGGGAAATATATAAATGCATTATTTAAGACAAACAGCCGATCTGAACATATGTATATTATTATACATATTTTCAGATCGGCTCTTTGTCTTAAATAATGCATTTATATATTTCCCATAGCATTTATATCGTTGCTTAGGCATGAAATAACACACACGCAAAATGTATAATATACATATTTTCAGATCGGCTGTTTGTCTTAAATAATGCATTTATATATTTCCCATAGCATTTATATCGTTGTTTAGGCATGAAATAACACACACGCAAAATTTTATGACTCTAGGCTAGGGTTTAAAAATACGTTTTTGACTACTAAAATATGATTTTCATCGCTCTGCCGGGGGCAGATGATGATTACCTATTAAGCTAAGATTTTACAGAGGCTATTTTCTCATGCATGCGCAAGTTTTCGTCTCTACTAGAATATGGAAATCGAAAAAAATGTAAAATCGATCCACCCTACAGTGTACACGCTTTGCTTGACGTAACCCCACAAACAAAAGTCCAAAAGGTGTCAGGTCCGGAGAGCGTGGAGGCCATGGCTTCCATCCTCCTCTTCCTATCCATCTCTGTGGAAATTTTTCATTAAGGAATTCTCGAACAACGTTGGCATAGTGCGGAGGAGCACCATCTTGCTGAAAGATGACATTATTATTGTCAATAAATTGGGGTACTGCAAAATGTTCCAACATAGCGAGGTAGTTGTGTGACGTCACAGTGGGTTCCGCGAAGAAAAATGGGCCAATCACTCGATCTCGTGCTAGAGCACACCACACATTAACTTTCGGGCTATTACGCTCATGTTCAACATAGGCATGTGGACAGCCTAGACTAACTACGAGATAAAGGTTAAGCTTAGCCTAGACTAACTACAAGATACAACTTTGAGAGTTGTCCTTCAATTTGGCATTGCTTCATCTCATTATCATGTTTCGTTGCAATAATATAGCTATTTAAAATCCCACCATGACTTTACGGACACACTGTATATAGAGACAATGTTCGCTCTTTTCAAGATACTCGGTATTTTCCGCGTCCAGGGATGTCTGGAGACATTGGAAATAAGTAGAAAGAGTAATAACTTTATGACTTTTATTTCCAAATACAATTACGAGCGTTCAAATTGTTCACCCTGAACTTCAAAACACTTCATTACTCGTAACTTAGACTAAGAACAATTAAGGATTTGAAAGCTAAGACAAGACTGGAATTGCGGCGAATTTATGTTGAAACAATCACAAGTGTTCAGAGAGCTTACCAGTTACGAGTAATGATGTGACGAAGTTCAGTGAACAATTTGAACACCTTCTGTAATATGATGTTGAAAATAAAACCTTGTGAAAGTTGTATTGCTCTTTCTACATATTTCCAATGTCTTAGACTTACGAGACACCCTATATATACACATGACCCTTACATTATAATGATTTCAAGCGACGATTCGGGATCGGCCACGCAACTGACAATAAAATTACGTCAGCTACATGATGTACGTATATGGTCATACAATTTGCGCGTTAAACCTTCAGTGCAAACATCAAATTTAAGATACAAATTTCAAGTGTATAAAATAAAGTACAAAACCTTTAAATAATTTTTTTTCCCAAATACCTGAATTAAGTGACTTAAAAGGAGACGTAATTTAAAAAGATTAAATCCATTTCTAGTCTCTAAACGCGGATAACTTCACTGATAATTATAATCCAAGATGGATTTCTTCGTGTTTAACTCCCAAGTCGAGTATATTCTTAATGTTGCCTCGAATTTATCTATCTATTTCGCAACTCCAAATAAAACCGTTCCTCAAGTTTACAACTTTTGAGAGCTTAATATAACCACAAAGTTTATGAATTTGTGTAATGAAGTAACGAGGCGTTTAATATAGAAAAACACTAACTCTCTCCCTATTTACAACTCCTCTTATATTTACATCTCCTTTTGCTTACAATTTATTTTAGTTTCTGTTCTGTTAAATCTACTTTTCTCGTAAATGATTACCCCATTTATCTTGCTTCTTTTCCAAATTGTAAACGAGTAAAGTTTACAACATAAATATCAAGGCACGATTTACCGAAACAATGTGGCCCAATAAAAGTAGAAATTTGAGATGTATATTAATTAATATACATAAATATTGGTTTATTTTCTAAAAAAAAAAAAAAAAAAAAAAAATTCTAAAATAAATAAAAATACATTAAAGTAACATACGGGAATGAAATTAAAAATTATCAATTCCGGACTGTTTATCGAACCCAAACAAGCAAAGTGGATGTTTCTCGAATCACTGGATTATGTGGTGAACATCCCAAATCTGTTCAAGATTAAGGCCATTCTTATTTACGTTTTTTATACCATTATATTTTATCTCCCAGTTACCTTCTTTCCAAATACGGTAAAGTTACAGTTTTTAATTTAGATAAATAAATAAATAAACTTTATGTAGGAGGTTGGCATACCATGTGATTTTTGCATTTTACTTCGTCTGTTTACGCACGAGGATAAATCGTGCGCTGGTTATTATATCATCGCAACCAGCCCCTTGGGTTTGGGTTGAAGTATTTATTAATTTGGACTGGAATTGAACAGTTCTTATAATTCACGTTCCCCACATAAAAAATTCTCGTTGCATTAGAGGCCGGTTATGGTAATGGCGCGGTGTTCTCATATCTACCGTGAACAACATTCGTATGGCGCGCGCCAGTGTTGTAATAACTGGGTACTCGACTGCGACCTGCTACAGTGTGGTAACACCAAAACGACCTACGCATTTGCTCCCATTTATTTAGTGTGAGAACTGTTTTTTTTAACTCGTGACCAGAAAACAACGAAAATAAACAGATCTGAAGAGGAACTAAAATAATAATAATAATAATAATCCAATGAGCAATGACGTTAGATAGAAAAACGCGTGCAGAAATCGTAGATATAATTGCCACAATTCTGAATCTTTGACAAGTTACGCTTAAATCACGTACGGCTTCTACGTTCAATAAACAAAGAATTTCGTATGAAATTAATGCGGATAAACGTTCATAATAAATGCAAGCACAATTAAAAATATGAAAATGAATTTATATTTGAAGAGGTTCGTGTTATCGAACAGGTACAAATGAATGTAAATATTTGAGTCGCCTGTTTATTCGCGTGGTTCTCAGAGAGATTGTGCTGATATTGGAATAGAGAGAATATTTAGGTCTTTGATAACACTGCACAACACAATTTCTGTCCTTTGCCCAAATTCTGTCGATTTATATGTATTTTGATGCGCTGATTACGAATGTTATTTTTTCTCTAACACCCACCATTTTTCCAGAAAACTACGTTAATGTTTCGCAAAAATTATATCAAACGCGGTTCCAGGGAAGGTGGAATTCCAGTATGTTGGCTGAATACTGCTGGTTTCTCATTAGGGAAACTCCCGAGAGTACGTATAAACGAAAAAAATCAGCAAAAAGATTTTAATTGTTGTTCCGATCTTGTAATAATTATGTTGTGGTATTCAATATATTTTAATCCATATATAAGACTTTCATTACACGTCCCTTCAAAACGGTGGATGATATGGGTATTCCAACATCAGATTCGAACTCAGCGCATCCAAATTTATAAAAATCACTTCGTTTCGTTTAAAGGACAGAAAAAGTTTGTAATTTTTTCGTGCAATGTAATTCATAAAACTTTAAATTCTGAAAGAAATCCATTCAATATTACGTCAACAACCTAGTCACCGAATCTTTCAAAATAAACTGTTTATATTAACAGCGAGTCTAACACTGATTCCGAGCGGAGAGAGCCATTTTCTACCCACAATAGTTTCTTTCTGAATCTCAGCAGCGAATGCCAAACAATCAGATTCAAAATAACTGTAATCCATTCGATCACGAATGAAATCTCTACCGTGGCTTAATGCTAATCCTTCCACTTAACAATGAATGCTTGGTTTCAATGAGAAAAATATACATTTCTGCAGCATTTCTTGAGCTGCGCAGCTTCGTAGCTTATTACTTTCAAATGAAGCACAATCTGATAAAATTTGGATAAAGCTGTCCATTTATACTAGTATTCATTGTTTTATTAACCGTATTGTATACGAATAATATGCGAGGCGCAGTCAGAAAATGCGCGGATTTTATTGACTGTTTTTAATGAAACTTTCGGGCACTTTTTACCCGCTTATTGGTTCTGCTTCCGCCCGAACTGTTCATTCTAACAAAGGTCAAAGCTCGTTGCTCCACCTTGGATCTGGAAAAATGAACAGCTGAGTAAGCTGCGCGCCGACTGCTTTCGCCGGGAATTGAACCGGGGGCCGGTGGATTCGTAGTCAGTGATGCTAACCACTATTGTGTGTGTGTGTGTGTGTGTGTGTGTGTGTGTGTGTTAAAAAACGCAACCCATTGGAGAATGCATATATCATTGTAACGTAACCCTTTTCTTTCTGTTTCGGTGATCATTAAGTTCAAGAATGAATATCCTTTCTTGAACTGTGAATACCATTATTGAAACTTGCATTAGAAAGCGAAGTTATGAAACCACCACCGATGAATTTATATGGAAATATGGCATAGACAATAGACGGGATATCAAGAGAGACATTAAAACAAGTGTTCTATAACATGATTCATCGCGTACAATTATGTGAAAATCATAATGGGCAACATATTCAACAATTTTTGTAATTTACTAATAAACATGCGTTCTCCAATGGGTTGCATTTCTTTCTGAATACCCTCCTGTGTGTATATATATATATATATATATATATATATATATATATATATATATATATATAGAGAGAGAGAGAGAGAGAGAGAGAGAGAGAGAGAGAGAGAGAGAGAAATTGCGAAGCCCCTATAATTTAGCAAAAGGAGCATGAAAAGGAAACGCCATTGTGTCCACGTATCACCAAATACCCAAATACTTTAAAACTCAAGTTGACACCAAAAGAAATAAAAATGTACGAGGGTCTTCCCTTGAAAACCGGCATCAAACTTCATTAAAAACGTCTCTCTCACTGACTATACATAGGTTGGACGCTACTCGCGAATTAATCGTTCAATAAATCACGCTAAATCGTATTTCACACTTAAAAAAGATCCCTTATGAAGTTCTCCGAGTTAAGTTTCATTAAGTAACCAAAGGGGATCAGCGGAGAGATTTATGATATGTTTTGTCGAGACGAATGGCACTGCGTCGTTGGCACCTTGTGCAACATTATATACATATATATATGAGTTATATCTATTATTTGCATTCGTTTGACGACAAAAACTAAAAATATAATTTTGCATCGATTTTCCAAATTTTCCAGTGTGACCCCATGCATTGGCCCCTTGTGGAAAATTTGTCCCAAGGTACCACGGCGAAGACCCTGAGACGAGGGAGTGCCGCGCTTCCTAGGCCAAGGCCGACGCTGGCGCCAGGGCACTTAGCACCCCTGCTTCCCCCTTTTCCTCCAATCCCCCTTTAGGGGTAGTGAGTGAAGAGTTGCGAGGGTAAAAGAGAGACCTCTCTCTCTCTCTCTCTCTCTCTCTACGTAGAGAGAGATTGTAAAGGAGGTTGAACAAAGCAAATCAAAAAGAAGAACCGATAATAACGATCTTTTTACAAGACCAATAAATTAATAAAGCGTTCTTTTAATATTTTCATTTAATTCAAGTTGTAATAACGCACGTTTCAAATAACGTGTCGGCCCAAATAAAATGACGTACACACGCAGAAATGCTACATAAATAGTCTCATCTTCTAAACACTGCAATTTATACGATGTCGCACTTCCAACATCGTTATAAAATAATATACACACTGAAACTGATCTTAACATCATCCTTCCCAACTATAAAGTGTATAAGGATAGTGGCCATGTTTGGGATTCCTCCAATTTCCTCAACATTAAAAGCTATCGCTCGCTTTTGCTTTAAGTTTCAAAGATCAACGATACGGTATGTGTATATATAGTGCGTGTCATTAGTTGGTGGTGTTAAAAAATTAAAATGCAATTGATTAATAAGCAAGACCTATCTATCTTCCATTCTCGCTAAAAACATTCTGCACGCTCACGTGCGCGAGTCAGCGTACACACGCAAAAAGGTCATTGGATACGTGTGTAGGGAATGTACACGCCACTGTCAAACTCATCCAAATACACATACACACACACACTCGATCGCGTAGAGGACACGCGGGAGATGCTTCGTGGATCTGTGGGTCTTGTTACGAGTGTGGGTTTCCTCAAAGGACTTCGAAATGAGTTGAATGACATCCCGAATCGAAATAGGCCTATACGGAGCGAGCTTTTATATCAGTTTTAAATTACTTTTTAAAGCAGAGAATCAACTGCGCGCAAATTGCCCGTTAAGTATTTGTTGTTTAGAAGCTAGAATGATGCTCGTATTTTGAAATCATATACTTTCGCCTATTCTAAAAAATAAGGAAAATTATATGCAGGGTCGTTATAAAGTCCTTGAAGAGTTCTAGAATTTAATGATTTTTTACCTAATCGAGGCAGAACAAATTAGTAAACGAAATTATGAAACTTAACTCAAATATTTTATGGGCTAGACTAGACGAGACTAAACTATCCGTTGGAGGCGCTGGTAGAGCCTAGACTAGACTATAGACTAAAATGGCGACAGCTGAAGAAAAATTGTGCTCTGCGGTTAACTGAATTTAAATTGGTTACAAAAGAAAGACCCACCTGAAAATTCAGTTCTAGAAACTGGATAAAAAAAAAAAATGAGACGCACAAGGACAGTGAATGACGATAAATGTTTCGGTAGACCAATCAATTGGTGAAGAAACTAACAAACATTCGAGATGCATTCAGAGAGACCAAAGAAAATCCATTACACGCGGTTCAAAGGAGATGAACATTCCAGTTTCAACAGTGCGTTTTTGAAGATGAAACTTCGTAAGCAACGTTTATAAAATTAAGTTTGTTCAGGACTTGATGGAATTGTGCCGCTAGCTAGAATTCTGCGAAAACGAAAATCAAAGAAAGAAATGAAAAGACATTTAATCTATCACGTTTAGGGAAGTGAAAAATCAAAATGAGCTTTGGTGTCATCAGAAACATTCCCGTAAGGTCACATTTTTTTTTTATGCATGAGGGGCCAAGGGCGAGCGCCCGCAAAAGGAGGAAAGAGCCGAAATCAAGTCTCCATTTTTTGTATCAATTTTTTAAAAGATTGTGTAATGCGTAAAATGCGTGGGTGTAGCGAAGAAAAGAGGGAAAGTGTGTGTGAGAGCATGCTGGATTGTTCACAGGGTAGATGAGACGTCGAAAAAAAATCGGCTAAAGGGGCCAGTGACGGGAGAAACGGGAGGTCCAGCACTCCCTGTCTCCTGCCCAATATCCCCCGCACCCCGGAGTACTTGCCTAGTTGATTGGTATCTCTCCTCTTAATTAAAGAAGTCACGGGTCACTGGCTCTTTCTTTTTTGAGAGGAAGACCGGAAGTGGATAACGCTACCTCGCAATGCTGCAGAATTTTTTTTTTCCTCCCTAGCTCAGCTTCGACCTAGGTTCTTGTGAATCAAAGATGCAACAAGAAACATACGGTTTGAATGTTGGAAATTTTTTTTTTTTTTTTTTAACCAAACTCTAACGCTAAAAATGAAAGGTGGTTAAAATTAGGCCAAAGTTTGTCATATTAACCAGTTTAACCCGTTATGGTATTTGAACCAGGTTTATCGAGGTATTACTAGGCCTCTTAAGAAAGTGGTGTCATTAAAAACTCAGCCTGGTTGAGTAATATACACTGTATACAAATATAAATGTAAAAATAATTTAGTTACCATTCTGTTATGAAAATTATAGAGCGCAAACGTAACCGAGTAACAATTTAATGGTAATAATTCGCAATTTTCTTTCAAAAGTTTTCAAACAAGTTTACAACTTGGACGCTTTTCATGTATTGCCATAATATAGTATTGTATTAGTTTCGACTCGAGAGAACATCTCATTTATTGAGTATAGGTTTATAAATATGCTAAAACATTTACACAATATAACTAGTGGTGTACTGAAAAATCAGCATCGGCAGAATCAGTCATTTTGGGGGGGCATCGTCATCTGCCAAATGCAGCCGATTCCCTAGCTGATTCTTTGAAATTTTTAAATTTTCATCACAAAAAATCTCTTTTTAAAGAAAATTGAACATAAAAAAAAAAAAAAATCCACTATTTATGATAATTTATACTCATTCCAAAATGAAATTATACAAAAATATTTTCCATTCATGAAAAAGGCAAAGCTTAATAAGGTAAGTAACCCATAAATTTACATTTTCTCTAACTAGCTAATCTCTAAATATTATAAACTATTGTAATCTCCTACTCCGTATTAATAATAATTCTGTTAAGTTGTACTTTATAATTTATATATTAAACCATCTTATTATGTTGACTTTATTTTAATAACTATATAAACCAAAATTATATATCCAATTTTTTTATTCAAACTATCCACCAAGGACTTGAAATTTTAATGAAATATTGTTGTTATTATTATTGTTGACATTGTTGAAGAAAGAAAATACCTTCAACATATGGAAAAACAATTACTGTACTTTAAATATTGGTATTCATTTTATGAAACTAAAATAAAATTAGGATAATCTCTAGGAGCGCTCCATTTTCCAATATTAAACATACACTCATAAAACATATACCATTTGAAAGCTCACATTTTTCTGAGTCTAAAAATGTAGTAATCCAAAAGTATCAATAGCAAATAAAAAGTAACTAGGTTTAATCGTTTGACGCGTGACGTCATTAACTACATTATAAAGATTGGCTAAGTTATAAATCTTCAGTCTGTGTTGTAAGATGTTATTTGTGGTAGTTGTTACCCTAACGGCCTAACCTAACATGAATATGTTATTACATTATCATTCGTATAATTTAGGTCTGGGAGGTACGGGATCGGAGCCCCCGTAAAGATCACGCATCACAAATTGATCGGTATAGGGTTTTATATTTAAACCTAGTTACTTTTGGATTACTACATTTTTACTCAGAAAAATGTGAGCTTTCAAATGGTATATGTTTTATGAGTGTATGTTTAATATTGAAAAATGGAGCGCTCCTAGAGATTATCCTAAAATTATTTTATAATTTTACCGATTAATAAAACTAACATCATTTTACTAGTGTATATGAGTAACAAATTGTGGTATTGTATATTGTGGAATGAGAGCTAAGGAAAAGCACTTAAGCAAATTCAAAATGTAAAAATATGAACATTTAAAGTTTTCACATTAGATTAGTAAAATCTATAAAAGGGAATTGATTTTTTTTTTTAAATATAGGCAAAGAATCAGCATCGTCATCGGTATGGACACCTGCAGTTTTTCATGGAATCGGCATCGGCTAAATTTTGGAATCTATACATCACTAAATATAACCATTTATACAATATAACCACTACGGCTCTTAGTTCGTATATGTGGCATGTTTTTAATATCCACCTGGATAGGGGTACTGTGGAAAATATTTGTTCATAGAGGCACTAGCCAAACAAGCCTACCATTTCAGCGTATTGTTCTCTCGTACTAAATTATCAGTTAATCTCATAAGTTGTTGAGTGAATACCATTTTAAAAGGGTCGAATAGAGGTACCGATTTCAACTAGCTTAGAGAAAAATTTTGTTAAAAAGAGTGGTTATAGCATGGTTTCCTGACTAGTTAAAAAAGTTGGTAATCCCTAAAAGATGGTTGACTCGGTTTAAAGTGGTTCTTGAACCGTCGTTACTCTAAAGCAGTGGTCGGGGAACAGGGGTAAATTACCCAAATGGGGTAAATTTAAAACTTTTGGAGGTAATGCGTGCGGTATGAGAGAGACTTTGTGCTGATATTTTTTTCGTATATTTTTATTATATTTTGTTACATAAATGTGGCGTTATTCTAAATTTTAGAATATTACGAATTTACTATCTGAGTACGTCCTCAAATATATTCTGGGGTAATACCCAAAAAAGTTCGCCGACCACTGCTCTAAAGGTTGGTTGAAAATCGGCACCAGTAAAACCACATTAAATTGATCGAATTAATCAGCTTTTCATTTTCAGTTAGAAAGATGGAGTGCAAGAAGAGTAAAACTTTCGTGGCCATCACACATACTCGACTTAACCCAATTACACTTCTTTTCATGGGGCCATGCAAAGAGAATCGTTTACGTCACAAAACCTCGACATTTGCCAGAACTGAAGGCGTGAATAAAATTAACAGTCCACCGAATCATACAACAGAGAATGTGAATATAAAAATTTGATAAAACAAAGGAATA